>JADRCH010000098.1:3499735-3536416 GCA_019843965.1 Rhynchomys soricoides | reverse complement strand
GAGAGAGAGAGAGAGAGAGAGAGAGAGAGAGAGAGAGAGAGAGAGAATGTTAGAGATTTCTCTTCCCCCAAAGAGGATGCATTTTGCAAAATCCCCAGTCAAATGTATTTCTTTTGTCATGTGACTTTTTCTGTTGAGCAACTCCTAAACCTGAAATTGAGGTTTTTCAGTGACATCAACATGGGCCAGAATATAGCTTAGAAACTTAATATTAGGACAAGGTGATGTTTCCATGGTGCCCCATACGATGTTAACCTTAACCAACGAGTCAAACTGTTGGTATAAATAACTAAATCAAGTCAACTGACACTGATTAAGGACACTTTTATAATGACCCTCTCTATCATGCTCACTACCTGAATATTATCTCTGAGCTTTGTTGGACTTTCCCTCCTCTCTTAGCTTTTTGTTTGTGTTATGTTGGTTTCGTTTGTTTGTTTGGCATACAATGTAGAACACCATTCTTTCACTTATGAATTAAATATGGCTTCTCTCATGTTTCCATGTTAATTCATAGACTGAGACTGAACTACACTCTTTATATCTCCAACTATTAAAAAGAAACAAACAAAAAGCTCTGGTCTTTCTCACCTATCACTGCTCTGGGGCTATGCTATCTACAGTAAGCCAGGGCCGCATTGTTAGTATCCAGTTGAAATAAAGTTCCTTCTTGAAAGACTGTCAACTCTTATGATCTGTTGTGGTGACTAAGGACGGCCTTTTTGACTGGTCCATGTTTAGTTTCTGCTTTCTATCCTAACTGGGTAGTGCTGGGGGGGGGGGGGACACATTGTGGACATGTGTCATGGGTATTATAACTTATTCTCCAGATTGGACTTCTGGTTTTCTGCCTTCATTCCTGGAGTACATTTAGTCTGTGCAAAATGCATCTTTATCCTCATAAGAAAAAGAGATTTCAGTACAAAACCAGGTTGAAGTGATCCTTAATGCTGGTTTAAAGAAAGAGAAGTATGGTATATCTGAACTGCATACATCCATTAGTATTTTCCAAGTCATGTTTGATTTATTAACACATGCAAACTCATTGTGTTCTGAAACACATGGTCTTATGTCACAACTGTCTCTCTTCAGATATGGGCAATAACTTTTACAGTCTTCATAAAACTTTAAGTGTCACTGAACTGGTAAAAGAGTATTTTTAAGTATAAGAATATCCCTTGAAAAACTTTAGAAAACATTTTTTAATGATAATTCACAGCTACATTGAGGGATATGTAAATCAAATTATATAAGAAAGAGGCACTAGCTAAGATAATTAGAGTTTGAAGGGACTTTTGCCCATTGGAAATGAGTTGTTTCCTGTGCTTACTAGTATCTTTCAGTGAGTTTTAATTTTATTTTCTAAAGAACTCTTAACCCAGCATGGAAATTGTTTTAGTTTTTTAAACTAAATACTTCAAGCTCCTATTTGTTGAAAAGGTTCCAAATCCTTGGAGTAATTAACACTAGTGAAGAATCTTCAGTGATATTTGGCTGAACAACTTCAAGAAATCAAATCATGTTAGTATTGATAGTATTTTTACATAATTTTGGAATTCTATGAAAAGATTTTAGTTAAAGCCAAATGCACTTTTCTCAGCATAGGACCAGAGGACTAACCCTATGGATTAGGCTTTGTTTTGTTTTTTACTTTTTTTGAAAAAAATCATTTTTTACATAAAATCAAATAAAAGATGTTCCTTTCTTTAAAATTGTTTGTAGCAGACAGAAAGGACATTTACGTTTTCTGAACATAATTCAACCTTTAATCCACTTAGAGTTTGTGAATTATTACCTGATAGGCAAGCTGCCCATAAATTTCCTGCTTCCTAGACTAAGCATACCATGCATATATTAATTCCACCTGACTTAGTCAACATCATTATCTTATTGACATCTTTTCTGGCAAAATGAATGTTGAATCTCACTTATTCATCATCACCATAAGCTATTTAAAATTATAAACCAAATGACTATTTCAGAAGATCCAATATTTTCTTAGGAGTTGCTAGGGCGACATTTCTTAGAGTTGCATTGATTCCACAGGTCGGTGTTTATTTCCTGCTTTTTAAAGTGAATATGCATGGAAGAGATCAGTGCTTCCCCCTCTGTCTTCCTACCCCTTCCATCCCCCTCATCCTCCTCCCTCCCCAGCCACCCACCCCACTCTGCCCCTTAGCTCAGTCAAAGGGAACTGGAGAATTGCTGTTGAGTAATTGTTTGGGAAACCAGCAGGAGCTGTGGGGGTGACACTCTAGCCCTACCTACCAGAAGAGCAGCAATTTCCAGGGCTGATTTTGAGCAGTTTGAATACTATTATGTTTCAAGTGAAAAGGTTTGTCCTATACAAGGGCAAAACCTTTCTGAATGAAATGACCAGTTTGAGTCGTCATTTCCCACCAAGTGGCAGTGTAAGCCACTGAGGTTTTGCTGTTAACCATAAGAAACTAGGAAAGGCATCACTGAGAAATTTTTGCTGTGTTTTCTAACTTATAGTTATGCAATCCATCCAGTCAGTGAAGAAGATGTGTATTAGTGTGTACTTTGACCTGGTAGTGGCCTTTATCTCAAATTATCTGTGATCCATATAGTAAAAGTACACTGGCTCTCTTTATAATTCTGTACTGTGTGTGTCATCACACAAAACATCTTGGGCATCAAATATTCACAGAAGAAACTGTGTGTTCAAAAACTCAATGCCTCTTGTTTCTTCTTTCTGCCCATTTATCAGTGTGACTTACTGCCTCATGTACAGGACAGCTTATTGCTTCTTGTGAGCTCAGCCCAGCAAAGCAGAAGAGGCTTGCTCCCTCTGATAAGCTGTGCGCTCTCTACTGGGCAAGCAGGACAGGAATGTGACTGGACCGATTAAAAATGATAATCAAGAGACCATCTTCACGTCACTCGCCTTATGAGTTAGTAAAAGTGTGGATATCACTTTTTGTAACATGATTTTTATAAATGTTCTTGCCTTCATAATCCTTCCAGTCACCCATCTCACAAAATCTTGAATATGCAATTACTCTTCATGATGCATCGTTGCAAATAGGGTTTCCATTTGAAAATGCAGTTTAATGTAAGTTGTTATTGAAATGTGATTTTTTTTCCTGGAAAATAAATGAAAAAAATATGAAAATAAACCAAGCTGTGAACCTTTTATTTCCTGCATCTTAAAATTTTAACTACATTTCTGGAAAACATAATTCCATAATTAGGGAAAGGGTGGTAGACCCAAGGTCCTGCCAAGGCAAGAGCTTTCAAGTGGGAGAAATTCAATTCCATGCTTTGACTAGAGACCTGAGCACGTTACATATGCCCTCATACAAAAATAAATTAATTAATTAATAACGGGGGGGGGGAGCTGGAGAGATGGCTTAGCAATTAAGAGCACTAGCTGCTTTTCCAAAGGACCCAGGTCCAATTTTCAGCACCCACATGGCAGCTCACAGCTCTCTGTAATTCCAGTCCCAGGGGAATCTGACACCCTCACAGAAACATTTAGGCAAGCAGAAAACCAATATATGTAAAATAAAATAAATAAATCATAAAACATATTTTAAAATGAATAACGGGATTTCTACAGCATCGAGTCTTTAAGTGAGGTATCAGCTGTTGGTCACTGAACAGGTATCTACCTAGTTGGTAGTAGTCAGTGGGCAATTCTTTCCTGCTTTTATCTTTGTGTAAACAGGGATCAGGATAGCTTTGAGTGCTCTTTGAACACTTAGCTGGAGTCCGGATGCTAATTACCTCCCTGGCTCCTGCGGACCAAGAGAACATTTGTCAAGGACCCTGCTGTGGGTGGTGTCCCGCCTCTTCATTCAGTGGGCGTCCACTACAGCAGGGAGGATAGAAGGTGGACCCTCAATCCTAAATACTTTCATCACAAAGCTTCTAAAGCTTCAATAGTCTGGAGTCCACGGAGGACTTGAAGGACAGCAGCCTGCTTCTGTAACAGCAGAGTTTAAAATCCTGTGCTCCCAGGTGCGTCATTTAACGTGATGGTTCTTAATGCGCGACTTCTTTAAAGATAGAATAGTTATTTCGTGGCATCTGAACCGCTGCACAGCATCTGTCAGCAGCAGAGGTGGGGGGAGGTAGAGGGGGGATGGGCAGCTTCTCCTTTTCTTCTCGGTTGTCCTGGAAAATTTGCATGTTTCCCACTAGAGTCTCTGACGTCCTTAGGGGGAGAAACATGATGAGGGGCTCTGGGGGCACATCTTCACAGTCTGACAACTGTACAACTGTACAAGGCAGCGGGGCTGGGAAGGCTCCAGAAGACAAAGATAGTGGGATGCCTAGGGTGGCTCAGAGGTCCACCGAGCAGGGGAGGGGCGGCCCCGGGCAGTGTTTGAGGAGGTCACCCTGGAGACGACCTGGGTGCCCACAGGGACTGCTCGACCAAGCGATGCAGGAGGCAGCAACCGGTCTTCTGCAGCTCTGCTGAGGACGATCCAGGGTCCAGGTGGTCCGACCTGCCACTCAGCGCAGAGCAGGTATGTGCAGGCGTTTGGGGACAGATGGTCCAAGAAAGAAGGCAGGAGGGAGAGCAGCCTATGTGGAGGAAAGGCGATCTCTGCATCCAGCGCAAGAAAACCAGAAAAAGTGGTCCCAAGTTCAGTCTTCAAAAGGTGGCGCTCAACACATCCGTGAACGCTGGTGACCAGTGGCCTTTGCTACCCCCTGCACCTCTGGGGACCTGTGAATTCTCATCTGGGGTCTCTCTAAGGAGGACTCGTCTGTCAGCTATAAGCAGAATTGGCACTAGCTAATTTTCGAGAATTGACAAGCGTGGGAGGCACCCTTGCGTTAGGAATGCAGTTCTTAGTTCTTCTGGAAGGAAAGACTCAGTCGAGGCATGCTTTAAACAGACTATTGAGTCAAGCAAGATGAATACTCCAAAGAGACAAGCACAGGCTGTTAAGGAGTCCGGGCGGCCCAATGGGCTCCTCTTAGAGGAGTTTAAAGTTTATGAATATTTATGAGACAGATAGCATACTCATGGCGTAAGGTGATGGCTTTTTTCTCCCAGCTTATAATAAACCTGACCTTTTTAGGGAATTTCTTCCTATGATTTTTTTTTTTTTTTAGAAAGAACCCCAAAGAAGGTCGAAACCACAAAACAAGGCCATGTTCTTATAGTGTGGACACACTTCACTATTGCGCATGTGTGGTCGATACATTGATGCTTTAGCTTTTTGATGGGGAAATGAGAGCTCTAACCATCAGGAGACTCCGCTATCAAAATGTAGCTGTACTTCTCTTAGTTAACAGACCTCTGGTTCCCTTTTGAGGCTGCTTTAGGCCCCCGATTGATCTCATAGTTCTGTTCACAATGAAGGATGGGGCCAGGTTTTACAAGCCTCCACAAATGAGAAACAGGTCCCAGCTCTCCGTAGAACTGGGAGCTCCCAGTGCTGCCTCTCCAGGCTGTCTATTTTATCCAGACACAACCACTTGAACCACATTGCCTCCCACAGCCACGACAGCAAATATTAACTAGGGAACTTATAGCAAGATTAGACTCAGAGCAAGAATAAAAACGTTGGCTTGCAGTGCAGGACAGC
This sequence comes from Rhynchomys soricoides, assembly GCA_019843965.1. Classification (NCBI taxonomy): domain Eukaryota; kingdom Metazoa; phylum Chordata; class Mammalia; order Rodentia; family Muridae; genus Rhynchomys; species Rhynchomys soricoides. The sequence goes on along the minus strand of JADRCH010000098.1, from coordinate 3,530,849 downwards.
ATCTTTCTATAGTTGTCCATCTTTCCAGAGTGACTTTCTCCCACTCCATCAGTTAAGCATTTGGGCTGCAAATTAATGCCTGCTTGTGTGAATGAGATACACTATTGAATAGAAATTTTCCTATTTCCAGTTGTACTGGCACAACAAAATAACTACTTACACTACACATTATTGCTCTTCAGAAATCTCAGCCCCCGTTCAAAAGGATCATACAAGCAACGGGGTGCTCCACCCAGGATGAAATTTAACTACAAAAACTAAAAGATTTTCATATTTTCCTCTTTTTTGAAGCATTATTTTTTTCCTACAGTGTGTGATGATGTCAGCTTTGGCTAAAGAGGAATGGTTTTCTGCAATGAAGAAAAGGGGGAGCATGTGTTCTCCAAATACTCAGGAGCTCCAACAGAAGGAAGGCCACTGGCGCGTCAGACAGTGAGTGCCTGGATGTCTAGTGCCTCCAGCTATGAGCAGTGTTTACTGAGAGCCAAAACATTTTCTGGGAATAGAAGAAGGTAGAAAAGGGCAAACGCGGTGCTCTATTGGTCCTTGGAGCCATAGTGAAGATGAGAGGGGAGGCTTACATTGATGCTAGGAGCATATTTAGTGCTTTCAAAACTACCTGTCACCATGAAAAACAAAACACATCAGTACTACAGATCAGCCACCCTCACAAGTCCCTTAAATTCTTCGCAATATTATAAAACTGCATAGTTGTGCAGTTTGTAATCAACACCACCTATTTAATACAAATTTTGTACTATATTTTCAGTTTGGATCTGGATCCTCTTAAATGGCTATATATAATATTTTATGAATGTGTGACCAGGGTCAGTTAATCATCCTCAAACTATCAGACATTTTCAATTTGTTTGGGGGTTTTTTCTCTTCTTTTTTTCACTGTATCATAATTCTCTACTTGGTCCTTAACAGTATATGGAGTGGGACAGAGGGTCGTAAATACTTTTTTGGCTCTTGCTGCATATGGCATCTGCACAGGTAAAGAGATGAATCCCCCTTTAATACTTCCATGGCATTCTGTCTTGACCAGTATTGGCAAAGAGATGAAACAGATGGCCAGACGTAGCTGTCAATCAACCTACACAACAGACAGGTTTGAGGACACTCCTTGTTAAAGCCATGGTTAGGAAGCAGGAGCTAGTGTGCTTTGCAAAACAGACCAAGGTTAATTACAGTTGTGGGAGCCAAATCTTTTTATTATCAGAGTGATTCGACTTGTCCCCATGATCATTTACAATTTGGCCAAGCCAGCTCAGTCAGCCAACAGATTCTCCAGGGAAGGAGGGAGGATTAAAAAGACAATTAGACCACACTGCAGCAGGACCCCAGCCAGTTCTGAGGCTGAAGCGGGTTTATTTTTTTCCAGTCTGTTTTTTTATCATTCTGGGTGCATACAAAGAATATAGTCAGTCCTAAGGCTAACAAAGAAGTTAGGGAACAAACAAAGCATAGACAGGGTAGATAAGACACAAACATATCATAGGCGGAAGGTCCCATGACTACTATATTCAGGGTCTTAACAAGACCCATCAAGATACAAAGAACACATTCATCTTGAACCTACTTCCAAGTCCTATTCCAAAGTCAAATTCCTGCCATGTTTTTAGAAACGGCCTCAAAAGCTCTCCACAACAATTCCACATTCAGTCCTACAAGTTTGTAGACTGCTAACACAGTCTTGCTTTTTTACATATTTGGGAAACTGAGTATACCAGAACAGAAACCCACTCCAGATCATAGGAAGGATGCTACAGTGATTAATTCCCGCTTCTGAGCCTCGGCCATTCTGGCTGCTCCTTCTTAAACTACTACAAGTGTTCTCTCATACACTCTCTCTGTCTTTTGAGGGTGGAGCATTGGTGATTAAACCCAGAGCTTTTTGCACATTCTACCACTGAGCTACACCCCAGCCCTCCTTCTATGTTTTAGTTTGAGACATGGATGCTAACTTGCTCAGAGTGGACTTGGGCTCTCTCTGTTCTTTCAGGAAGTTTTAAACTTCCCCTTCGCTTCTTCATCACGACAGGCCCCATCACCAAGGCAACCACATGTTCTTTTAAAATATCTTTAAAAATGATTGTCTACCTAAACACAGCTTATTTGTTTATCAAGACCAGTTAAGTAAGAATTTGATAGAATGCTGCCATGGTTTTTTGTTTTTTTTAAAAAAAGTGCCCTCATTCAAAGACCAAAATACTGTCCCTTCTTTCATCGACTTCTTCCAAAACATGGTAGAAAACCATCTGAAATCAGGGTGTGGACAAACGTAAAGAACTAGCTTTGTTTCTATGTATTCATTTGTAGAGGAGGGGAGAGGAGGGGGTTAGGAGATCACTCTCAGGTCATCAGACTTGTCAGTAACTGCCTTTAACCACTGAACCATTTCATAGTTCTAGTTTGATCTTGGCAAACCACAATTCTTACAGCATTGGTGATTCTCCTTCACATGCATCTTCCACTGGTAGAGAAGTTATGAAATGACTTTCACATGGAGACATGGTTTGACGTTAATAACGTGTCTGCAAAGGATGCATCTTATTCTTGAAAATTAATTCAATGAACCTTTTCAAAAACTAAATGTCAGCATTATAAGTCATCTCATGAAGGGCACTCGGGACCTGAACATCATCTCCTTTAACACACACACACACACACACACACACACACACACACACTCATCCTGCTAGGTCATCATCCTTACTGTCTTACTGTGGAATAGCTGAGACTTTCAGGTCAAGTAACTTGTTACAATGGCAAAGATACAGTCCCAAATTCAAGCACTGTTCCCATCCTCCCCACTCCTGAGGGCTTGCTGCCCTCTGGCCATACCCTGCTCTCCCTCAGCGCTCTGTCTCACCCCAGCCACTATTGGAACCCCACTCCTTGTATGAAATTTCCTCCTGTCTTCTGCTTTCCTTCCTTTTCCTTCCCACTTCTTCAAGAAGCTAAGTTCCCATCCTTGACCACACCCACTTGTAAACTGAGAAGGAGCTCTTTCTGTCTGGCTGCTCCTACCTTTCTTCATAGGCCTGTATGTAGTGGGTGGTGGTGTTGTTTTTGTTGTGTTATGTTGTTTTGTTGTGTTTGTTTTTAAATCTAGCTCCCTCATTACACTGCAAACCCACTTGTCTTTGTAGCAGTAGACACAGTGAGAAGGAAAGAAAAGACTAACGAGTGCAGGTAGATCGACTGGGGATGTGGTATAAGATCAGCATAGATTTGTTCTTTCATCTTGATTTTTATGTCTTCAGTCCTCTGAACTATGACTGATGTCCAACTGTCATCCTAGGCATAATGAATGTGTGAATGCCTCCTGAATAGCGAGAAAAAGATTGAGTGTATATTCAACTTTACCACTGTCTTCTGTTTTCAGAATTGGATCTTGTTTGTTCAAGTTATATTTTATAATACCTTTTAAAAGTTTTATTAAAGAAAAAGGAAGCATTGTTTTAAGGTGGCACCTTTGCTGCCCAGGCTGGTCATAAAGTCATTAATTATTTGAGTAGCTTGGATCAAGAAGGACCTCACTGCACCCAACAGCAAAGTAAAATCTCTTAAGCCAGGCCCCCTTATCCTAACAAGCTAAAACACATATGGATACATGACTTTCCACTCTGAGTTTTCATCCACCCCACCAGGAAATCTGAACTTAACTTTTCACTTAAACAACTTATAAGGCGAGACATGGTAACATTTGCTGAGCTTTTAGCATCAGTCTCAGCTCTGCTTCCAGGAAGCTTTGTATAAGAGGGTCTGGAAAGCCATGGTCAAGCACCAAGTCCAGTCTGAACATGCCTAGGTATGGTTTCCCAGCTACGAGTGGTTATTACATAGCTAAAAACAAAATTTAAAAGAGTGAAGTTTGTGGCATGCAAATATTGATAGTAAACCAAATTTGACATAAATTCAGATTTTAAAGCATGGCATTCCTGCTCAATGCAGTGCCTCCAGCAGCTTTGAGATCGCAGCAGCAGCAGCAGCAGCAGCAGCAGCAGCAGCAGCAGCAGCAGTATCTACCCATAGCAGCAACAAAAAGCACAGAGCCCACACACTCCAGAGTCTCACTATTTGACCTCTTCCAGAAATGTTTGTCAATGTCTTCTCTACTGAACAGGTTCAGGCATCATTCCCATTTCCAAATAAAGAAACAGCAACTCAAGTAAGTTGAGATGCTAAAACCACTGAGTTAGCAAATAGAAAGAAGTCTTTATCAGCTGTATATTTTCATTGCACAAAAAGTGTCGATCTGTAATTTGCATGAATGTCCCAGCTCCCCTGATCACTGAGACCTTGTGTTTTCCACTTGTGAGTCCAGGCAGGTATTCATGCTGACATTTTACTTGCTCGAATACCCTCAGGCAGACATTGAACAGCATTTGCACAGATGCTCTCATTGCCTGTCCTTAAAATGGAAACAGAAGCCATGAGTTTGAGTCACTTTCTACAGGTAATACAGCAAGCTATCTGGGCATATGAGCTCTGAAGCTGGTAGTTCTACTGTGGGTTTGGGCCAAGGTGGAAGACTAACAGTCTTTCTTTTGCCTCAAAACAAGGTTCTTATGATATTATAAAACAAAAACTGTGTGGACCCCACCATTCTCCATAGGAATGTATTGAAGGCATCCAGCCACACTATGCTGACTTCTCTCTGTTATTTATTCAAGACACAATGAGCCTCCAGTGCATGTCAGCTATTGTCCCACACATTAGGCATAGAAAAGTACCAAATGGGTCTAGCATAGAGATCACTGTTGTTCCAGCAAACTGAGAGTTACTTGAGAACTCCTTCATAGTTTGCTGGGTATTTCAGTGAATGACCAAATTGGAAAGTGCCGCCCTCGGGAACTTTAGGCAAACCTGTTCAGGTAAACAAGTGGACTAGTAAACTTACATGGACTAATTTATCCTAGGAGTTCAAGCCACCAGCCCATGTATCAGAAATTAGGTCTGAGTATCCTTTCTTTGGATCCCTGACAGGAAAGGCTAGAAGACAGAAGACCAAAGGGATAGCATGTGTTACATTGCCATCTGCTTCGAGCTGAGATGCAGCTTAGCCCCAGAAAGAGAGACTTAGAGAAGATAAAATGTCACTTTCCAAGTGAAACCACAGGGAAATGTGATGGCCTCGCTGTGCTTCTCAGAAAAAAAAAAGAAAAAGAAAAAACCCTATGGATTAGAGGAGATTCTATTTTACCCCAGGTTATTGCTACAGATAGGGAAATGACAGTTGTTTTTTAAGGCAGGCTAGCCTGTAACTCAATATGTGGATCAGACTGGCCTGGAAATTGTCGTAATCCTCACTTCTGCCCCCTTGACTCTGAGAAAAGGGGCTTGCAGCACTACCACCTTGGGTTTTTATTTTTTAGGGGTTTTGGTTCTTGTGTCTGACAAAGTGTCTTAGAGATAAAGCTGATCTGGTGGTTCCTTGTACCATTGACACAGGCATCGTCCAGATGGAAGGCAGAAAATGGAAAGCCAGAAAGCGTAAATTTAGCACCTAGAAGAAAGCATAGGAGAAACTGTCTGTACTAGGAGTAAGGAAGCCCCGCCCCCCTACTCTACCGCCTATCAATGCCACTCCCACCCCATTCCCCCACCTCAGCCTCCCAAGCGTTGGGTTCTAATCGCACACTACCATACCTAGGGGAGAGTTTTCTTAAGTAAGATCCCAACATGAAAACATGAACTGCAAAAGATAAATAAAACTGTTTTGATAAATAGAACTTCAACAGAATGCAATATTTTAACAAAGTATATAATAATACAGTTAGAAACTGCTAGGCTATCTCTATAGAGGTATAGAGTGGCATGCTTACCGTAAAAGGGGAAGCCAGTTCTAAAGAGAGTCAGTGGACATGGCAGTGCCCATGAGGAAAGCCTAAAGGCCAAGCAGAGTAAGAAGAGACACACAAGCACACTGGAAACCAGAGATGTGTAACTTAGAACAAGGTGCCTTCTGTCCCTGTACTGATAGCAAAATGCTGATAGACAGAATAGCAAACATGGCTGAGGCCAGTGAGAATAAAGACAGATCCAGCCAGTCAGTGCATACACCATATGGACAATAATAATACATTTTTTAAAAGATTTATTTCATGTATGTGAGTACACTGTAGCTGTCTTCAGACACACCAGAAGAGGGCATGGAATCCCATTACAGATGGTTGTGAGCCACCATGTGGTTGCTGGGAATTGAACTCAGGACCTCTGGAAGAGCAGTCCGTGCTCTCTCCAGTCCAATACATTTTAAAATAATAAAATATTAAGTTCTCTAGAGGTCAGGAGCTTAATTCCTTTTGTATCTCCTTTAGTATGACATCTCAAAGACAGATTGGTACCTGGACACAAAACTGTCCTGCATGGGATATACTGATCAGTGAGTGAGCAGTCATTATTGCATTATGTGAATTCTTGAATAATTAGCTCTCAAATAAATTATGCTTACAAGCCCATTATATAGAAAGTCCAAACCGACTTGCAAGATGAATTTACAACCTAGAAAAGGTGTTTATTCAAGTGTTTGGAACAAAGCTAGCTTTATTTTACCCTCCTTATTGAAAAAGTCCATTTGCATCTATTCCAAAAAAGAAAGGGAGGGGAGAGAAGAAAGGAAGAATGAGAAGAGTAAGGGTTTCCTCTGCACTGGAAATCTGTCGTGCCTGGCCACACCCCCGTTGATGACGTCACAGTCATGTGAGGTAGCCAGGGCTCAGACATACCGAGCATCTCCTCTCATGATTGCAGTGTAGCTTTGAAACCATGCCTTCTTCAGGCCCTGCAGGAGAAGTCTAGCTTCTGGCCTTGACCATCAGCTTCCTCTCAGAGAGCACTAGCGCACAACGTCAAGAGCTGGCCCTACCCGTTTGTCCATACCTGTGACTGTTCTGTCAGTCTCCCGTTCTTGGTTTATGTATGTCCATCATTTCAGGGCTAGACTTTTCACAGGAGGTAGGTGTATTCTTTGTCCTTCGAAAACCACCCCTATTCTTGAAAAAAAAGTTGCTTCCCATGAGACAATGCCTTCTGATGTTTTCTCGTTTCTTTAATTTGTGAAAGTTTTCAACTTCCGTTTCCATGACAGCCTTCTAGAAAGATAAGCCAAATGAGATACAATATCATGAAACTGCATGGTTTCCACAGATTCTTTTTCCAAAGAAGAAGCACGGTCTACTGCTAGGAAATGAGCTGGCTTGCTTTAGGTCTTAGATATAATCAGAAAAAACAAATCCATAGTCTTGGTCCCCAGTTAAGCAAGTTTCTGTGTATATTGTATCTTACTCTCTATATCATATTCCTATGGCATAGATGTCTAATTTTAAATGCATCTCTTTTGTGTTATCATCACTCTGGACTCTTACACATTATAGGCAATAAATTCTTGTTTAAAAGCTTTAAAAAAAAAACAAAAACAAAAACCTATAGCCTTCTTTTCTCTGTGCACTGCAATGTCTATCCACTAGGGGACAGCACATGACTTTAATGACGAGCTCCCACCCTTACTGAAGGCACTCTTGGGGACATGCTCTTTCCAACAGTAACTCTTATTTCAAGAAACCTGAATACAATTCTGTCCTCAACAGTAGCTCATGCACTTCCAAGCACAGCCTGGTTTTTTACATGAAATCATACACATTTTTATTTTAAAATACCTTTGTATAAGATATAGTTAGTTTCTCTTTTCCCTGCCATGAATTTGTTTGCAGAATGCTTGCACCAGTTTTTGGATCAGATTCTCAGCACATGCCTGATGCCAGTACTTGAGGAACAAAGGAGGGGAGGATCACAGAGAGTTGGAGACCAGCCTCATCTATCGAGCAAATCCCAAATCTTACACAGCAAGACACTGTCTCAGTTAATTAAGATAAAATGGACTGTAGCATTCTCTAGACAGGCTATGTGTCAGGAAGGATTATCATTGGCAGGTTGGATCACAGAACTGGACCTCATCCACTTGTAGTGTCTGGACATGTAGCCAATATGTTCATTGTATTTACACCTGCAGTTGAAAGTTTAAGTGCATTTAATGAGTAGATCACGTGCTTGTCTTTAGCAATTCAGATGCCTTGAGCCTCCTTTGGGTACGCCAGTGTTCTGGACTGATGTTGATAGTTCTAAACTTTTACTATGCACTTTCTAAAACCTTACCACCGGGCTGGAGGGATGGTGCCATGGTTAGGAACCACTGGCTGCTCTTTCAAAGGACCAGGGTTTGCTTCCCAGCACCCATATGGTGGCTCACAGTCCCAAGTGATCTGATACCCTCTTCTGGCCTCTGCGGGCATCAAGAATTCACATGGCTCACACAGACATACATGCAGACAAAATATCCATCCACAAAAATAAAAATAACACGGAAAATAAAATGAAAATGAAAATATAATTAGCCCATATTATACTTCAATGTTTCTTGCTCATACTGCAACCATTAATGTCTCTTAAGTCATCACTCAAGTGATGAATATATTTTAAAATTTTGCGTATTCTCTTTCATCTCTCCATTTCCAATCCGTCCCATGCTAACATAACTTTCAGACCATGGATAACTATCCTTCTTTAGGATGAATAAAGAGCTAAGCTAGCATCAGCGAGGCCCTACCTCCTATTCTTGAGTTAGTTCCTTCTCTGTCGATGTGATAAAACACCTTGATCAAGGCATCTTATAGAAGAATGGGTTTATCTGAGTTTATGGTTCCAGAGGGGTAAATAACCATCATGGCACAAAGACATGGGAGCAAGCAGCAGGCACAGCAGCTGGAGCAGGGTCCTGAGAGTGTATGTCGTGAACCACAAGCACAAAGCAGAGAGAACAACATGTGAGTATGCTTAGCTCTCAAAGTCCACCAGCAGTGACAGGCTTCCTCCACCAAGGTTGGACCTCCTCAACCTCCCCCAAACACAGTCACCAACTGAGAACCAAATGTTCAAATGCTGGAGCCTTTGAGGGACATACTCATTCAACACACTACAGTCTTAATACTGGAAAAGACACAAACATAAACACAACATTCAAAAATAAAAATTCAGGCCTGCCAGAAGAGCCAAATCTAGTTCCCAGCAGTCACATCACCACCTTCAACAGCAGTGTTAGTCTCTGGCCTCCATGGCCACCTGAGAACATGTGCGCGCGCGCGCGCGCGCGCACACACACACACACACACACGCATGCACGCGCTACTTTAAAATAAAAATAATAAAGTTTTTAAAAATGTTTCCTGAAGTTGTAGTCCACTGGTGATATATGGTCCAAAATGCAGAAATGAAGCAATCAGCTACCCAGACATTTTTCTCTGTGTGATCAAGGCAACCAGGCTTCTAGTCAAACAGCTAATATCTTCGCAAGGCCTCATCTCCCCCAACAAAACTGACAGTAAGTCCCATTCACACAGCTGACTCCATTGATCTTCTAGTGGAGTCCGTTTCAACAAATGTCTATCAGTAACATCTAATGTTTCTTGTAATACCATTTTAAAACAAAATACAAAACAGTGCCTTAAGCCACATGGAAATACATTTCTTTCCTACATAAAAGAAGCCCAGTGGGCAGTTCAGAGACCTAGGCTACTGTTGTTCTTATCCAGTCTACGAATCAAGAAGCCTGTGGGATCCTGCCCTCCATGACTCATTCTAGTAACAGGGGAGACTGAAGACCAGCTCCTCTTGGTTAGCTTACATTTGTTGATTGGGGGTTTTGTTGTGTGGTTTTGTTCTGAGAAATCTTCCTCAAATCTCTACCCAGACAGTCATGGGTGCATCACACTGGTTCATAAGCCACACAACTCCAGCAGTACACATAGGGACCAGGAATGCCATTCATTTAGACAGAAATGTTCCCGCCATTTAGAACTCTGTTACCAAGAAAGGAGAGGAGCAACACTGGAAAGAAACTGGCAGTCCCTGTCACATGTTAATTTAAAGATTTATAATAGTGGCATACTGGGAGCAATTTAAATGGCCTGGAGAAGAAATGGTTAAGTTAAATGCAAAATGTTTGTATATTAAGCTAATATTTTAACTATGACTGCATATTTGTTAATGACATAGAGACTTTCTAGAATGCAGTTTCAAGCAAAAACAAAAACAAAATAGAATTGCATATGTAAAATCATGTATCTGGAAACAGTCTTTTTTTAATATTAACACTCGTTACCTGAGCACTAGGGTTAGTTATGTAATTTTTCCCTGCACTTTTCCATTTGTTTTGCATGTTTTACAAAGAGCGAGCAGTATTTACATGATTATTGTGCAAAGAAAAAGACACTAGAGGCTAGGGAGAAGCCCAGCAGGTAAAGCTCTTGCTCCACAAGTGTAAGGACTGCAGTTTGAATTCCCAGAACCTGTAAAAGCCAGATGGCTGTAAGAACTTCCTTGTCATACCAGGGGACTGGCAAAGCAAAAAGAGGGACGCCCAGAGCAAGCTGTGAGCTAGACTGGATGACTCAGGAGCTCAGGGTTCATCCATCTGTAAGGTGGAGAGGATCAAGAAAGACATCTGACATCAACCTCTGGCTTCTACATGCATCCGCATGCACACGTGCACACACAGAGACACACACTTATCCGTACATACACACATTTACAGTTACATGCACATTTGTGCATACACACATTTACACATTCACACACACTATATGTGTGTAAACATACACATGTTTACAAATATACAGATGCAAAACAAAAGAAGACTCCAAGAAACCATCTTTAACAATTCAAAAGCAGACCAGCCTCTAAGACTTCTAATCTATACGTCAGACGTCAACCCTGGTTTTTTTTAAGCTGCCCAGTAGACACCATCTTCATGGCGAAAACCGCATACCGTGAGTGAGTGCACTGACCACTAAGCTTCAATAACCCTAAGCAGAACAGTAACGAGAGTGATTGCTCCTTTTGTATTTTAAAGCCAGCTGATGTGAATTGTGCATCCCTCTGCTTTCTGTGACTTTCTAGCATGACGCACCAACGCCTCCTGCGCGCCGCACACTGTACACACGTCCATCTGAACTGCAGCCACATTCCCCACTAGTCATTCCCCCCTTTCACTCTGTCTGCTGTAAGCACACATTAAGCTTTCCCACTGCAAGATAAGTGGAATATTTGAAATCAAAGCCTGCCTGCCCTACATGTGTGACAGTAAGTTCTAGGCCTCGTTTTTTTCTCTCTCAAATGGAGAGAATGATGACTTCTTTCAGCATCAAAGGACGCTGAGAAGATCAAATAAAATAGCTGATAGGAGCTGTACTGCCTAATTGAAAGCAGCATGCATAATGCTGGGCACATAGACTCGTCACAGCATCACAAACTTCTTCGGTCAGGTTTCATAGGCAAAAGCTGTCTATCACCTTTGGTCCTGCCCACAACACCTGTAGCCACAAAGGCCTAACGTGTTGGTTGCTACTTCAAACACAGCAGGAAACTGAGAAAAGCAGGTGTTGGAAGAAAGAGGGTGGACTCACCACCACAAAAGATGCATCCTGACAAAGGCAGCCAGAATGTCATCACGCTCTTGGACATTGTGAGTGAGCTTTAATTTGTCCTGAAAACTATATTATACTAAAGGACTTTTTTAAAATAGAGTAATGTGATTTTCTCAAAATGTCGATTTGCAGGTCCCACTAATTTCAAACATCTGCAAACTAAATATTTTAAACTTTTCACAAACAGAAAAGAAAGAAAAATCCCAATGGTTAAAAACAAATAAGCTGGGCACAGTGCATGCTTTTAATCCCGCTCCTCAGAAGACAGAGGCAGGTGGATCTCTGTGAGTTCAGGCCTGCCTAGTCTACATCTACATAGTGAGACCTTATCTCAAAAAAACAAAAACAAAAACAAAAAAAACAAATAACTCTTTCTTATTCAATTAGATCAAAAAGAGAGCCTTTACTTGGAGAAATGATCACTCTGAACACATTCACACCCACAGAGAAAGAGAGAGAGAGAGAGAGAGAGAGAGAGAGAGAGAGAGAGAGAGAGGGAGACAGGTGGAGGATTTGGGGTAAATATTATAGCTCATTAGTCCAGCTTGGTTTTCGCTGAGCTAGGTTGAATTACACAGTGCCAGAGCCCATCAGGGGCTCCTCCTTGCTTGGGTTTCTTGTTCCACACCTGGATCATATCATATTGCTTTGGAGACCAATCTATTTTAATGCTGAGAAAAAGGTGACCGACACTGATTGACTTCTTAGAGTTTAGGTGACTTGCGGTTTCTCGCACCAAGTAGATAGATGAGTGTCCCGTTTCTTTCTATTCTGAAGGGATTTGGTGGAACTTACCAAGACGATCTTTTTATAATACCCTTTGTCTGTATGGATTTGTTTCCCAACACGTTAAGCTTCTTTATACACCCCCCAGCCCCATTTGTGAGCTTTGTTTACAGTAGGGTATGCTTTTGTGTCTTTGTTAGGGGACCCCACTGACAATGGCTTTTGAAACACTCACTGCTCTACCCATAGACTTAGGTCAGCACCTGCTCTGACTTCCATGACCCTGAGACTCTGTCCTAGTAACTTCTCTACAGCTTGGTATTCCCATCTCTAAAGTGTTTCAGATTTTAAATAAGCCACTGGGCTAGTTATTTAGTTTATTGGAAACTTCCTTACAGTTAAATTTCGCATGTTTAAATGTAATCGCTTAAAGCAATGTTATGTTTTGTTGACCTTGTGACTAATCACCAATGTTTCCTCCTCTGCTCTTAGTTCTGCCTGTACTGTGTCCCACTCGGATAAGCCCAGCCAGTGTGATGAAACTTCTCGACTTACAGTCCGGATGGAAAACACCTATCAGTTAGGTGCATGGCTTTGTCATTCATCCACATGCTAAACCATGACTTCAGTGACTAGTGCTGGCTTAGCTGTAGCCTATCATTGTCTTCAGTCCTAGATAAGGGACCTTAATTTAAGAGAGAAAGTGGGTGGCTACAGAGTTACAGTCTTGCTTTGAAAAATTGAAGCAATAATTATTTCCTTAAAAAAAAAAATACAAATCTAGTTTACTTAAATCCCAAATGAATCTCTGGATACCCCAAATGTATATAAAATATGATTGAATTCAGGATCACTGGGTATTTCTTGATGGAGTTAGTGTGTGTGTGTGTGTGTGTGTGTGTGTGTGAGAGAGAGAGAGAGAGAGAGAGAGAGAGAGTGAGAGACTGAGACAGAGACAGAGAGACAGAGAATGAAAGAGAAGTGATGTGCATTGCTGTTTATCCTTCAAAACTAACCAAGGTTGTTGATGGTGTAGGCAAAAAAAAAAAAAAATCCCTCAGTGCAGAGGCAGCCCACTGTGGTCCCCTGTTGACAGAGATGTTTATCTACTGCCATTGAGGGTTTGGATCTCTGAAAACAAAGAGTTTCACACCTGCCCTTATGCTCCCAGGTGGAGTCCACTTCAAATACCTTTTCCCACTCCTGTTTCTTTACAGACCTGCTTGTTTTCTTTAAGTGTGTACCTGCCTGTGATTATCTGAATTCATATATAATTGCTGCCCTGCATAAATTCCACAGAGGCTTACCAAGAAGCAAAGGAGGACTCTGTGGGCCAGGGTAATTCCACCTGTGGCCTGTTAAGCCCAAGAAAATTATAAACCATCACCAAACCCTGCTAGGCCTTATAGCCAGTTTTCTGCAGGGATCCCAATATCATTTAGGTAAGAAGCACAGAGTCCTTCTCCATCTTCTCAGGGACAGCCCTCGAATTTAATTCTGAGAAGCTGTAATTACTTAGATGAAAGGAGGGCAAACACACTGTAACTTTAGATGTGTCTATGTGATGTACATATCGTTGTGGTGTTTGATCGACACCCTCAGTCCAATACTACAGGCTCCAAGTTAGGCTGCTAACTTTTCACACTGCTAGAGCAGTAGACAGTAAATGTTCCTACCATCCAGTTTGCTTTAGTGGTGTACCTAAGTCTGGCTGCTGCCCTTAGGTACTCCAGGTAGCAGCCTGAACTTGGGTCAAGTTTTCTGCAGTTTGTTTGGTTGGTTGGTTGGTTTTTCGAGACAGGGTTTCTCTGTATAGCCTTGGCTGTCCTGGAACTCACTCTGTAGACCAGGCTGGCTTTGAATTTAGAAATCTGCCTGCCTCTGCCTCCCAAGTGCTGGGATTAAAGGCGTGTGCCACCACTGCCCGGCTTTTTTTTTTTTTTTTTTTTTGAGACAGGGTTTCTTTGTGTAGCCCTGACTGTCCTGGAACTAACTCTATAGACCTAGACCAGCTGGCCTCAAACGCAGAGATCCACATCTCTGCCTCCCGAGTGTTGGAATTAAAGGTATGGGCTGTCTGGCTTATCAATCAAAGGCTCTTAATTATCGGCAGCCTGTGACTTTGAGTCAAGTACTAGGAAGAAACTGCTGGAATGGAATCTAATTGCATCAAGATAAAACAGTTTAAATGGGAATCCCGGCATTTCTTTCATACCCCCCGCCCCCGCCCCCACTCCGCCCCCACTCCGCCCCCACCCCCACCCCACACAATTGCTTTAAGCAAATAAACTAATTGTCTAAGTTTCAGAAGTGTTGACCTTTGGATAAAGGTGATTTGCTGACTGTCACCCTCACTCCCCACTCTCCTGGCCAGTACTACATCAAGTTGATATAAGACAATCTTTACTAAAGGCTCATCCGTTCCTCTCACAAGGCAAATAAACCAAAGGGCAAGTAGAATTGGAAATACAGTTTAGTTATTAATAGAGGTGATTGGCTGCTTTCAAAAGCAGACTGAATCTAGCACAAAGACCTTTTATCATTAAGACTGGAGAGATGGTTTTGTGGATAAGAGCTTACCACCACTGCACCATCTAACCCCATCTTAAATTATGTGTGTTTATCCTTTTAGCTAAATGATTACAGCTACCATAAATAAAGTGACACATGAATATAATTCATGAGGGAAAAAATAGAAATGGGAAGCTTGTGTTTTTTGAATAAAGCATCACTTAACCCTTGCTCCCTAACCACAGAGAGGAGAGAACAGAAGAAAATAGCAGCAGCCTGTGGCAGCTGATCACTCTGGGCGTGGATGCTAGTTTAGATATCCCCCCAGGAAGACGATATCTAAGCAAAGCATCCTGAAATCATGGCTTTCTTTGTGTGTAAATCATGCAAAGGACTCTGAGAATCGGTGAGGTACTTTATGTTCATTGCTTCCCATTCACTGGAACTGCTGCTGAGAGGGATAGACTAGGGCCTTCCCACCGACCACTGACCTCTCTTGTTTTATTCAAGGTGACTCCCATAAATTATAGAGTAAGTTTTGCACTGAAATTTTTTCCTAGAGCTCTGGTTAACATTAGGTTGCCTTTTTTTTTTTTTTTAAAAAAAAAAAAAAAAAAAAAAAAGATGGTGGCTGTGAACATCACATCAGTGAGGAGTTTCAATTAGATTATTTTCTTTTTTCTTTCCTTTTTTTGTGTGTAAAGATTTATTTTATGTATGTGAGTACACTGTCACTGTCTTCAGGCATACCAGAAGAAGGCATCAGATCCTGTTACAGATCGTTGTGAGCCATGGTTGTGGGAATTGAACTCAGGACCTGCCGCTCCCAACTGTGGGATGCCAGGCCTGACTTAGAGTAATTCTTGTTATCCCAGTTAGGGGAAGCCATGGCACAGATACTTTATTGCTTTCGCTCGGTTCTTGTTTTTCTATTTTTGAAGTTTTGTTCTTGTTTTTCGGATCTTTTGAAACCCATAACACTTTCTTCCTTAGGGGGCATAAATCTCAAAATGAAGAGGACAAGATTTGTTGATTGTATTAGTTGTTGCTGAACTTCAGGAGCTTGCCTTGCCTCTGCCTCCATCTCTTTGAATGTCCACATCTGAGTCTGAGAAAGGTGACAGGTGATTCTGGATGTGTAAGGGAAAGCCAGTAGGATGTGAGGAATGAGGCTTCATTGCGTTAAATATAGAAAATAGGGTTAAAAATAGAATCACGTTTGTGAGACAAAAGGGGACGCAGTGTTTGGGAAAGATGTTGGTATAACAGACCATGGCAGTACTGGGAACCAGGTCCATCTATCCCAGATGCTCTTCCTGTCGCTAATGTGCTAATGTGTACCAACTTTCTTCTCCCTCTGTGACCTTCCTTCCAACCCCAAAGAAACCAACATGGCCGCTGGCAGTTCCCAAGGGTTCTAAATCACAGCTTTTGCTATAAGGAAGAGGCTGACTTGTTTTTCTACCCATTTCTACTTTGAAATAAAGCTTTAAAGACAGTGCTCTTTTGGCCTGTCTGGAGCTGTGCCGCCCGAGCCAATCACCTGCGCTCCGCACTTGGGCTCACGGGCAGCATTGATAGATGCTCCAGTGTTCCGTGCCTACGAGAGGGAGAGGATCCATTCCAGACGGGCGAGGCTTCTCCCATGGGTGGGAGGAGGCAGGGGGCACTACACCGACCAATACATCTGCACTAGAAGAATTATCTACTTTCTGAATGTAATAATGAGGACGGGTACCTTAATATAAGGCAGAACAGAGTCCCTGGGAATAACATTGGCCAGGTAAGGTCATGTGATGTAAGTGCTTGATAGGACAGCATATCTGAATGACATAATCCATTTAATTTAGTTCATGCTAGTGGCATAATCTTTTAATATTTTCAATACAAAGGAGAAAATCACCTTCACATTTGACCTTTCTCAAGAAGAGTATACAAGTGGGATTCTTTTAAAAGTGCTTTTATTAGTTCTTTGAGCATTTCATTAAGATTGTTTTTTGAACCCCAACTCCTTCCCCTAACCTCCTCCCAGATCCACTCCCGCCCCAAACCCCAATAACTCATTGACTGCAGTATGTGTTGTCTATGTATTCCTGGATGGGGAACCATCCAGAGAAGCATGTTGGACAAGCCCTAAAGCCTTGTCCCTTTCCCCAGAAGCCATCAGCTATCCACAGCTCCCCAGGTAAAGGTAGGCGCACAGTGGGAATCTTACACAAAAGGCACCCAGGGACCGGAGGGCACCCAAGCTTGCTGTAGAGGAATTTGTCTCTGCTACCCAATCTCTGGCTCCTGGGATCAGGAGCAGGACCAGCCATTCTCAGATTGGTAACTGCTTGAAATTTCTGCTGAGCAGATGTTTTAGCTGTTAGAGTTATTCGTATCACGTTTCCTTTACTTGGTCCCCACCTGATGTCCTTTTTTTCAGGCAAAGTCACTCACACAGCCCAGGCTGGTATCGCAATCACTATGTATCGTAGACTCTCCAGTACTTACATTACAAGCATACACCTCCCTGTCTGGCTTCCTACCCTGATTTAGATTGGACTAAATCATTCTTACATCATCAAAATAAAAATTGTCTTAATGAACCTCAGGAGGCTGCCCTCATTGGACTGCAGTCATATGCTGTAACCTACTCTTGAGTAAAGCCAATGAAACTTCAGCAGAAATAAAAGTATAAGACCTGGGGATTTACCACCCTGGCACCCAGCCATGGCTTTGTCTCAGACTGGTCACATCTCTCAGCCAAGGGACAGAACGCTCTTAAGGGAACCATTTCCATTCATTCAGCCATGCTGGGATCTATTCCAAGCTCCCTTCCTGGGTTGCTCAGGCCTAGGGTGGCATGCTTCCACTGGTGGAAGGGGACAACTCTATCGCTTGTAATTCTCTTTTCTCTCGGATCTCCCCAAAGGTGCCTTTCATTAAATCCTCGTGGAATTGTTCTCACAAAGGTATGCTGTGCTTCCTTAGCCCCTACCTGACACAGGCATTGTGAATAAACACTAATAGATAATGCTAACTACTAAAAGAGAATTGGATAACATTCTTGATTTCTCTGTGGTAATTCAGCAATTATCGGTCTTGGCACCTTCTGTATGCCCAGTAGTGGCAAGGGCAGATACCAGAAGGACATACAGATAATTCCAGGGATACCAGAGAGCAGCCCACTTATCTGAAGCTTTGATCTGAATATGGATGAAATGTGGTTGAGAATATAAATTTTAAATCCAGATAAACCTGGACATCTGGTCCCAGCTCTGCCACAAGGTGAGTCTGGGTTTACTCCTCCATTTTACCATCTATGGAACATATATAACAGTGAGAGTCCCCTCAAAGGTCTACTGAAAGATACTATAAGATAAATACATGCTTATTACAGTCCCTGACACATGGACTGTGGTCAGTAAAAAGTAACTATTATTTGTACAGTGATTATTATCCATAAAATGTTTAAATCCACTAAAACTAGAAATTATCCCTAAGCATTGAGTTAGACTCTGAGGAGAATAAAGCCGTGTCTTTTAAAAATTTTTTTGAACAGTTTATCATTTTTATTACGTTTATTCCTGTGTGTGCATTTGTGCATACAAGTGTGCAAGCACTGCCACAGCACCCCCAAGGAGGCCAGAGGATATTTGGAAGTTGGTTCTCTCCTTCCACCCTGTGGGTCTCAGAGACTGAACTTAAGTCATCAGGCTTGTCAGGAAGCACTCTTATTTCTGAGCCACTTCACTGCCCTGATCCTGCTTCTATTACACTGGAGAGGACTACAGGTATGCCTCACCTGTTTTCAGGTATCCAAGACAGCAAAAGGGACCCATGTGTCTCGAATGTTTTGTACCTGGGTGCCTGGAACAGACATTTGAGCCAGAATTGAAACTTGAGTGGACATGTCTTAAATGAACAGATGGGGAATGGGGCAGTGCTCCATTTGAAAGAGTGGACAAGGGTAAAGACATACATCTTTATATGACAGATGGGGCCCAAGAGACTAGAGCAGCATACACACAGGGAGATATGGTGGCTGGAACAAGGCCATAGGACTGGTAGGCACACAAAGACCCCCATAAGGAGAATGCCACTTTAAAATCTAGGGTTTCCAAGCAAGTTTTCCGGCTGCACTGGGAGGGATCATAGCAGTGTGGGTAGACTGTAAACACTGAGGAGCCAATTAGAAAGGTGCTGCGGCCTTGAAGTAAGCAGCCACCAACACTGGAAAGTGAAGGAGAAGCTTGTGGTGTGAACCTCAGCAGAACTCACTGCTTTCCTGAGGGAGCCTGGTACATTCTGAATGTATTATCTTCTCTACCCCATTCTCTCCAGAAAGCCTGACCGTAATGGTGACTTCTATCTTCCTTAGCTGGAATTTACCCAGATGACTAAAGGGTTTCATGTTTCGGTATTCTTTGTATGAACCTATATGGTAGGTGTGTATGATTAGAAACGATTTCTAAAGAAATTCCATGTACATTTCTAGGTCCCACAAAACCTTTCCCCGTGGCCACTGTCAATCGTATTTTGGAAGATGTACTAACAACGTACCTACAAGAAGCACAGTATGAGCCGGAGTTCTGCAGACAAATGACTAAAACGATTTCTGAGGTATAGTGCAATTTGCCCAGTGGTAGCTCTAACCACAATATTTGCTGGAAGACAGCCCTCCTTCTGCTTTGTAAGAAAAGAATTCATTTTCAGGATCAGTTCAATGGCACGCTTATATTTTATAGAAATAGTTATTAGATCATACACTGTATTTGTGCATAGGTACATGTATATATAATAAGCTTCTGTCTAAAACTATCATTATGTGTGTGATTTGTAACAAATCTATTGCTTTATACAACTGCTCCACTTCTTTTTTCTAAAAAAGATTTATATTTTTATTGTATATGTGTGTATCTGTGTATAGCCACATGCACACAAAGTGTGCATGCCACATGTGTATGCAAGTGCCAGAGGAAGCAGATCCCCTGGAGTTAGTGTTGCAAGCAGTTATGAGCTGCCTGCTGGGAATGCTGGGAATGGATCTGTAAGAGCAGAAAGTGCTCACAACTGCTGAGCCATCTCTCCAGGTCCATGCCACTTTAAAAAACCATCCTATTCACTTGTATGATGTGTATGTATGGTATGTGTGCACGCTTCTTATGAATGTGTGCACTCTTGGTATGTGAATGTGGGCATGCAGAATGGAGAGGTCAGAGGACAACCTTTCGTATTAGCTTTCATGTTTCACCTCATTCAAGAGTCTCTGTTGTTCACTACAACAAATGCCAAGTTAGCTGGGATTGTACTGTGTCTGCCCCATTTCCCTGCAGGTATGCTGTGATCATAAATGCCACTGCCATACTTGATTTTACTTGGGTTTGGGGGACTTGAACTCAGGTCTTCACACTTGTATGAGTGCTTTATCCATGAGCCATCACCTCACCCCAAAACTGTTTCCCTTATTTCTGGTAAATACACATTTTAAGAGCTGTTTTCTCCTTGCCACAGGAGCTCTTTTGAGTGCTGTCAACTAGGCATATCATGGTCTTTAAATACAGTTCCATGTTTTATCAAATACAGCGTATTTTATGATAGGTTCTTCTACTTTGGTTTTTATATCTAACTCTGGGATAAATGTTTATGTCTATTATATTGTGGGAGATTTCAGAATATCTTTCCTTCATTAGGCATGAAAACAAAAAATAACCCTAGTCATGGCATTCTTTAAAGGGAAGCCATCTTTTACAGACTTTCAAAGGATGTAATAATTCCTTGAATTCTGTTCTGTAGCTGACAACTGTCTGTATGTCTTAGAAAATGCCGGCTTATTGCTAACGTTGTCATTTTGTTCCTGGATTCCTGTCCCACGAGGATCGTACTTAAAGAAAAGTTTACTTATGGCTCTGTGAGATACTGAAAGCATCTACAGTGCACCATGCTATTTTCTTTAAACATTTTTAAATTAATCATCTTTTTAAAGTTAGCCTACAAAGGGATGAGCTTCATTATAGTATTTTTACACCCATTTGCTATTACACTCCCCTCTCCCTTTGTGCTCTCCCTCCTCTCCACCCTCCTCCTCTTGGTCCCCTCCATCCTTCCCGTATTATCCTCCCTTCTGCTTTTATATTATAGTCTGTGTTTAACAATTTTGAGATTTAATGTGACTAAATAGCTCCCCCCCCCTTTTGTATCAATTTCTAGGTTATTAAGACCCAGGTCAAGGAATTAGTGATTCCTCGTTATAAACTAATTGTGATCGTTTACATCGGACAACGGAATGATCAGAGCATACTTATTGGCAGCAGATGCCTCTGGAATCCTAAAAGTGATACCGTCTCGTCCTGTACGTTCAAAAATTCTACTCTCTTTGCGCTTGCAAATGTCTATGCCGTTTACTTCGAGTGACTGAAACCGGTCCTCAAGCGTTAAATCATGAAACAGGCTGTGTGACTGTATTCACGAAAGTTCTACTGGCAAAAGCTGTGGGAAAGAGGCAAGATGAAGATTTCAAACGACTGGAAGCTTCCATCACTCTTGTTAGGACTGGTGGAGGGGGAGGGGAGCCTAAGAAAACATTCTCGTTTGTTCAAAGCAGAAGCCAGTGTGGTTCACATAAACATAGATGCCGACTAAATATCACTTTGGATGCTGATTATTTTGATTTCTCTTTTAGTTGGAGAGCTAGAATTTCCTGGACCACTTTTTGACAACGTTCTAGAAATACATGGCAACATATGCTGGATATATATCATATAGGATAGAATAATTCAATGAGACACACAAAAATGGTGAACATTAATAGGCTTCAGTACTGCATATAAAATAGTACTGGTTTTCATTTTACATTTAATAAATTGAGCAGCATTCATTAGCTGCAATTACTGTTACATGTACCTGACAGTTGAAAGTACTGACATAGAATTAATGATTTCATAATAATTACCATGGTCCCATGGGGCCACTGGCTAATAAATCTAGACGCTCTTGTGGGTTGCCTGCGCTTTACAAAATTACAAGAGAACTGAACATTGGCTCTTCAATAATGGAAACTATAAAGTGGATACAGGCTTTTAAGGACACTAAAGTAGACATTGTGCTATTAAATATACATGATGCTTAATAGTAAATGTGCCTATAGCACCTAATATCATGCATTGGAAAGAGACACTACCCTTAAATACACACTGCCCATGTGCTTTTGACTAGTTTTTCCTGACCTACCTTTTACCCAGAATACAAAGCTGGCATCTTAACAAATAAAACATGTGTGTTTGCCATTCTGTTCCTATGAATTTAGCACTAAAGTGACTTGGTGAGGTTTTTGAATGTATGGGCATTGACGTTTACAGGGCTGAAATAGCTCTTCTGCTGGCTGATGCCTTTTGTAGCGTAGATCGTTTATTTTTATGGGGCTTTCAAGTCTTTGTGTGCATGTGAAATGATGCTGTGCTGTTGCTTTAGGATGGCAAGTCATCTGCCTAGAGGACATTTGTTAAAGGTCAAACACAAATTGCTCACGTATGGAGAGAATTATCAATGTTATGATCTTAAGGGGAAAATTGCATGTAATTTGTATCAGAAAGATTGTAACAAATGAAAAACCCAGTCAATGCTTCACAAATTTAAAATGTTTTGATGTCTTACTTTTCACTAAAACCAAATGTAGTTTTTAAATGCATTCCTGGGCTTTTTCTGATAGTGCTTTAGGGGGTCTATATAGAATGATGACCACATCCAGGACTTGCCTGTCTCCAAACCCAAGTTTTGCATCTGGATTTGATTATCAGAGGAGGAAGCAATGAGCAGTCCGCTTTTGTCAACAGTTTCTTTCTCAGACAATGGCCGTGAAATCACACAGCAGCTTGGGAGGAATGAGTCAAATGAAGAAACAGCTTTACCTACAGAAAGTCTGCTGTCTAGACGACTTCCTTTCAGAGTTCTAACTTCTAGTCAGAACTAGAAATTAGAATTAATTTCTCACCATCTCTCCCAGTTGTGTTGGTAAGTAGAACCTTAAAATACAAAGATAGTTGAAAAGGAAAAGGTAGTTTGCAGGCCTGTTAGCATGTGCTGGAACTGAGATCAGTTCAGAGATGCCCTCCAGCAGTCCCAGCAGCATAGGAATACAGAGGAAAAACTCACCCAGGACAACTCATTTTCAGGAGAGTGTTATTCACCACTCAAAGCCTCAAGACAAAGAAGCAGCTCCCCCTCCATGAGTGGCGGCCATTCCACTCTCCTCACTGTAGAGCACCCTGTGTCCTTTTTCTGCAAATTTGGTCTCACCTTCTCCTCTGACCCTTCTCCATCCATCTTCTCCCTCCCACCCCCTCCTCTGATCACTCTCAGTTCATCACTTGGTTGTTCTCCAGCTTTTAAGTTTAATTCTTCCCTTACCTGGTTGAAGACACTGAGTGCACAGACCACCTAACCATGAAATCTAATTCTTTATTACAAGCAAGACTAGTGTGCACTGTGCTACCCACCCAACTGTCCAGAAAATAGCAATGCAGATCTGAACCCTTGAGGACTAGGGCCTTAGGGAAATGACAGCAAGATACATCTGTACCCCAGAACTACAGATGTGGAGACAGGAAGATTCCTATGTGACAACAGCACAGATTAGCACATGTCCCAAGAAAATTCTAGAATGTCTTTATCCAGTGAAGGAACTTGTGGGGGGGATCTGTGAAAGGAAATAATGACTTCCCCTAGAGTACAAAAGAGAATTTCAAAAAATGGAGATTAGAGGAAGAAATTTACCAGGGATAAGAGGTTACACAAAGATAAAAGGGTGCTGTAAGGAAGTGCACTCAGACCACAGCGAGCTTTTTTCTAGGTGAATAGTATTAAGTAAAGTGACTCTAAGAAAACATGTCACCTGGGATATACAGGAACAAGTCAAGAGGAAGCTAAAGCAATGCACAGAGCACTTGACATTTCAAGTCCTGGGTGCCTGGAAGACTTAGGCATGAACCCCCTGGTCCCAGGCACCCTTAATACATTACCGGTTTTATAAAGCAGCAGCTTTCTTTCCCTTGATGTGGTGGTAATGATAATACTGGTGCCACTGGCTCAGGGTTTTGTAGGATTAACTACATGCCTGCTGAATGGTTCACAGCTCAATGTCTAAGAGAAGTACTTGTGGGCTCAGACGAAAGTCTGAGCGTCTGGGCCAAGTGCGCGGTGCTGTTCACAGGAAGAAGCCATCAACAGAAAAGAGTTTGAAGAATAAAACTGAGTTTGACTTTGCATCCTCGTTTAAGTTGATTGTGGGACATTTTGCCACGGGCAGCTGAAAGCTGAGCTAGAACATCAAAGAAAGAGATTTAGACTTGGCAGCCATCCAAAATCAAACAAACAAGCAAACAAAAAACAACAAACAAACAAACAAAACAACCCACCCAAGACTTCCTCCCTCCTGTCTTATAAAATATTCATTAGCCAACTCTCCAGCAAGTATAGTCAGAACTAGTCAGTTACTGAGTGGCTCTAAGAAGCCAACCAGAAACCTCCGCAAACCAATAGGGCTCTACTGGTAATATGCTGTCACCCTCCTCCTCCTCCTCCTCTTCCTCCTCCTCTTCTTCTCTTCTTATTCCTTCTTCGCTAAATCAGTTTCTTATACCATTCCTTTCTGTTCCTAGCCATCAAAAGAAATGTTAATTTTCCCTAAAAAAAAAAAAAAAAAAAAAAGCTAGAATCCCAGTGCCTGCAGTCAACTGCAATCATTGTAGATTAGATGAGTCCAGTCTTCAGAAAGTCCAGCAGATTGTAGGTTCAAAAATGAAACACTAGGTCAATTAATTCTTTTTTTTTTTTTTTAAGTCAGGAGAATTAGTTAGTGTATGGGAGGGATTTTTAAAAAGTCAACAAATTGGACATTTATAAATTAACGCTCACTTTCCTTCTTGGGACAGCATCTGACTTGTCTTTAGAACTCAGCATCCAACAGTTATTTGGTTTTCATCCCTAGTCTCTCTGATGCTCCCACAGTCAGCAGTCTGGTTCTCATCCACCAGTCTAGGACTTTCACAAACACTCAAAATGCTCTCCCAGGTCAAACGTGCAGAGGACATCACCCACATGACACCTCGGCTCTTTTGAAGACCTTCCTTCTGAAGGGCCATGGAATGTAGTTTAGGGGAAGGAGGGGTGCTTTCTTCCTCTCCTTTTCAAGTGTAGGTTTGTCTTCAATCCTTCTACAGCTTCCAACCCTTAAGGGTTATTTGACAAGCACCCATCGCCCTCAGCCTGTTTCATGAAAAGTAAAATTGGCCACGACCGTGTTCTCATGATGACATTATATGTAAAAGAGCTGAACCAGGGCTGAAGAGATGGCTCAGTGGGTAAGAGCTCTGCCTACTCGTCCAGAGGGTCTGGTTTTGATTCCTAACCCCCACATGGCAGCTAACAGTTGTCTGTAACCACAGTTCTCAGAGATCCGATACTCTCTTCTGGCATCTTTGGGCACCAGGCATCCGTGGTGCACACATGTGTAGGCAAAACACCAAGACACATAAAAACATTTTCTTTTAATTTTTGAGAGAAAAATTAAGATAGTTGAACCAAGCAGGATATGACAGGGTACATCTGTTAAGCCAATAGGTGGGAGGTCGAGGCAGAAGGAATGCAATTTCGAGACTAGCCTTGGGTACACAGAAATTGGATGCCAGTCTTGGCTATATGAAATCCTATCAATAATAATAATAATAATAATAATAATAATAATAATAATAACTTTTTAAAAGCTGAGCTCTTATAGAAACTTCCTCTCAACCTCTAATTTTCACAGTATGTGTTTGCTAACTGCAGTGTGCTGGAGAAAGTCTCTAATCCCAGTACTCTAAAGGCTGAGCCTGGGGAATCTGAGTTCCAGGCCAGCTTTAGCTACATAATTAGATCCTGTCTCAAAAGACCACGGGCTGGGGATAAAGCTCGGCAAGAGCACTTGCCTAGTGGCTCAAGGCCCTGGGTTTAATCCTTATCACTATAAAAAGAAAAAGTAAAAAAGAAAGGATTGAGCAAATACTTTGTGTTGTAGAAATTTTTAGCCCCAATCCAGGGTCTCTACCCTGCCTTTGACCATTCAGTTCCTGGATAAAAGACACACACAGCCTTTATATTTACAATAGGCCTTTTAAACAGCACATAAGCGGGGCAGCTGCCTACCCTCCATGTTATTAGAATCTACTTTCCTATCAATAACTCCGGGTTATTACTTACTATGTTTCATCGGGGCTGCTCTTAACTCCGATTGGCTAGCCCTTAGGGCCATATTTCCCCGACTCACCTAACCCATGGCAGCTTCTCCTCCATTCCCTCCTTACTCTCATCTTCTCTTCTGACCCCCAAACCCAAGATCCTCAAACTGTCTATGTCTCTTCTGCCCAGCTCTTGGCTGTCGGCATCTTTATTTACCGATCAGAAATAACTTGAGAGCAAGGTCACATAGCTTCACTTGGATCTATGTGCACGCTATCTGGGGCAACACGCTTAACGTTACAATACACAGCAAAAGACCAAACCTCAACACTTCTGCAATTTCTTCTCATCCCCATAATACACAATACATAATAAAAATAATAATAATACATAATAAAAATAAACCCTGTAGGGTTTATTTTTTCTTCCAAATATTCAAACTACCTTCTGTTAATGGCAGTTTTCTTTTAAATCCACATCTTTCATGACACTATCTGTTCCCAAATTCTGCTTCTAGGGCTATCTCTATTTGTTCTCATGCGTCTTTCATGCAAAAGACTGGGCCTACATCAGGACTTTCGTGGATCTTGACAGTGATGTTGCTTAGCACTGCCCATTCCTTTTTCCCTTCTTGTCCATTTGGATTTATAAGTTCATTCACAAACAAGCAAACCTCTGGAGGGTGAACTGAGCCTAAGTACGCTGAAAGGCTCGCCAAAGTCTGGTGTAGCTTTCAGTTACTTTCCCCACCAGCTCAACTACACTGCAGTTTTTTCTCCTTTAAATGCAGGCTCTAACTTGAAACCTGTGGTTCTCCACCACCTTATTTCCATCCCTACCAAGGCAAGAAACCAGTATAACCAGAATGGGGGTGGAGTCATTGGCTTCCCTTTGGTGAGAGGTAATAACTGAAGATGATTCCAACAAATGACCGTGATGAAGCATGTAACTACAAATTTACCACATACTCAGTCTGAGTTTGCTTAGTGGATGCTGGGAAATCACTTTATAAATTTATATGAGGTAAATCATTTTGAAACTAAAGAAAAAGATGGCATATCTGTTAATAAATCATACAAATACATTCTCTTTAGTTCACTTCACTTTGAGAGTATAAATTTAAAATTGTTTGGAAACATAGCTTGGAAAGTGCTTGCTGGCATCTCAGTTCACAAGCACAAGTAAAAGTCGCAAAGGATCCACTCATTTAATGAAGTAGAGTCTAGAATTTAAGATAAGACATTTCCTAATCCATATGATGGGGCTAACTCAGTCTGAGATGAGATTCATATAAGGACACTATAAAGAAATAATGACAAATGCTTTTTATTAAAAAATAATGTTTTGTGGGGCTGGAGAGATGGCTCTGTTAAGAGCACTGGTTGCTCTTCCAGAGGCCCCAGGTTCAATTCCCAACACCCATTTGGTAGCTTACACCTGTCTGTAACTCCAGTTCCAGGGCTTCTGACATGTCATTGATTTACATTTCGCCCTACAGGAGAAAAAAATATTTGGCCATAAAATTCCACCAATCATAGGCCACCCTGGAAAGCATTATCCTGCCTTCCCTAGAAGCCCTATATAAAGCCTGACTCCTGCTTAGTTCTTTGCTGCTTCTCCCCCAAACAGAGGCAGCCACTCTTGTGTCTTCCCCATAAATCTCTAGTGTGAGGTGTGTTGTGCAGTGTGACTTTGGGGTATTCCTTGGCTCCAGACTACCAGGATACCTTCCCTTCAGAGCTGCAACACTTCCACTGGGGAAACCTTTCCTCTCAGAGCTGTAACATGTATTGTGTGTGTGTGTGTGTGTGTGTGTGTTATAAAACAGGGTCTCATCTGGAACTCATTATGTAGACAAGGCTGACCTCAAGCTCACAGAGATCAGTCTGCTCCTTCTTACCTGCAGCACCACACACACCTGGCTTAAAGACAGTTTATTTAAAAACAAAGCATTTCTGAATGTAGAAATGGGCTAGAGAGCTGTAAGATCCAAGTCTCAAAGGCCCTAGACCACAAGACCTTTTATAGGCCATTTATACAGTGGCCACCTTCTCCTGTACTTGTATATTGTGCGTGCTCTGTCCCTTTCATGTATCTCTCCGTGGTGGTGAGTCTTTTCCTTTTTTCCCTAATAATTCGTCTCTTTCATGTGCTAATCTTCACGCCCCTCTCTCTGCCCCGCTCTTCTGCCACAGCTGCCACAAAGAGCTGCGGTCAAAGAAATCTTTTGGAGAAGCTGAAGGATGATGATCCATCTTTCAAAGCTTAATCCATGCTTAAGAGAAGCATAGCTCCTGCCTATGAGATGGCACAGCAGTTTCTCCCATCTTACCCACCATGGGAAGGGTAGGCTTTGAATCCCCTCTAGTGAAAGCTAGCTAGATTGGGGCTGGACAGATGGCACAGTAGTCTGTTTCCCAGAATCCACCCGGGGGCTCACAACCATCTGTAACTCCAGGTCCAGGACCTTCGTTGCTCATATGATCAAGAAGAATGTAAGATTGCAAGGGGGACCATTATTTTAAATGATGCCTGCCTTTGTTTTAATTTTGTTTTAAATATTTGTTTATGTGTATAGATGTTCTTCCTGCATGTATAATACTTGCATGCCTGGTGCCTAAGGAGGTCAGAAAAGGGTGTCAGATCCCTGGGAAAAGCAGTTACAGATGGTTATAAGCTGTCATATGGCTCTGGGAATTGAACCAAGGTCATCTGCAAGAACAGCCAGTGCTCTTACCTACTGTTTCATCTCTCCAGTCCCTGTATAAATGTTTTTGTTGGAGCATCCTCAGTCATTGACTCTAACATTTTTTTTAGACTTATACATATATATTATTTTATATATATCAGTGCTTTGCCTACATATATATGTCTGAGCACCACATGCAGACTGAGTGCCAGTGGAAACCAGAGGAGGGTATCAGATCCCCTAGAACTGGAGTTACAGATGAGTGTAACAATCGTGTGGTTGCTAGGAATTGAACCCATGACTTCTACAAGAATGACAAGTGCTCGTAACTGCTGAGACATCTCTCCAGCCCCTGTAACAATTTTTTAAGGGAAAAGAATCACAGTGAACTTGGATTCAGGCATTTTTATTGCAATTTTGCACAACCCTTAGAATTTAGAAAGAAGAGTGGATTGGCCTTAGCAAAGAGAGGAGAGTGGCTTTAAGCCATCAAAGACCTTTTAGGAAAGGATTGTCTACCCAAAAGCCCTGGTTGCAGTGATAGAAGCTGAATGTGGGGATCGATGGTAGGATGTGGAGACACATGCTAAAGCCCTCTGTGGGGCTGGGTGCTTCCTAACAGAGGGTGCTGAGCTCCCTCATGGAGCAGCCTTCCCTGCAGCACAAAGCTTGCAAATCTCGTCTGGATACTACCAAGTGCTTCTTCAATTCCCAAAGACCTTCCATGGGTGCCTGTGGGTCTTGAACAAGCTCTTGTCCTGAGAGATCCATCTTGGGAAGGTTGTGTTCCAGAGTTTCCTTGGATGTTTCCTGTCTGTCTGGGAGCTGGAGGTGGTTTCGTGTCTCAGCTATAAGAGAGAAAGGTACCATACCTTAACAAACTAACAAAGAAAACACCAAAGCACTTCAGAAAGAGTTAGGTCATGGTGGCTCTTCATTTTTACAGAGGTTGAAAGATAGCAGTGTCAGTTGGCTAGCAGCAAATGTTACCAGCCATCTCTGGTCCATGAGAAATTAGATATTTCCAAAGATATTAGTTATAATTAGCAATAAGCTATATAATTAGTCATAAGAGATGTAATTAATTAGCTAGAAGCAAGACAACAACAGTAACAAAAACCCTGAGATGCCTTGCAGAGCTTGTCAGTGGGATTTCCATTCCATATCTGAAACTGAAGCATGGGCCACATTGTTTAATCTAAATGTTGTTCCCAATGTCTGTATTCAAGCACCTCTGGCTTGTGTTTAAACAAAAACCACAAAAAAGAATGGTAGTTGGTCAACTAGTAATTGATCAGATAAATAATGTTAAGGAAAATACACTAGACACCTTTAGAAGTTTCAAGTGCTATGATTTTGGTAATTTCAAAAGGAGATAAGGCCAGTAAGATGGCTCAGAGAGAGAGAGATGGGGGCACTTGCAGCCCAACAAGGAAAGCCTAGACTTGACTGATCCACATAAAGACGGAAGGAGAGAACTGACTCCACGAAGCTGTGTTACCTCAGCACATACACTATGGCATTATATGCCTGTATGCGAATGACATATATACACACAGGCACACATTCTCACAATAATAATTATTATTTTTTAAAATATGTAAAAAGAGAAATTTACAAAACTTTTGTTTTACTGCTCTGTATACTCAGAGATACTTTAATGCATTTTTCTATTGTGTGCTGTTTCAAAATTGACAACTCTTTCTTTTTAAAGTTTAAAAAGCATTTAATTCTGATAAGGTCTGTATGAACTATGTATTATCTATATGTGTGTATTAAAGTGGTAAGGACAAGTTTATCATATCTCAAGATATTATCCCACTAAAATATGAATATTGTTTATAATTCCCTAAAATCTTTGTTTTTCCTGAGTCCTTCTAAGCCAGGCTGAAACCTTTTGCATCACACATGTAGCTTCAGCATTTATAAGCCATTCATCTCCTAAATCTTTAGAAAACAAAAGCGACATCACCCATTATTCAAGCAGAGTCTGGAGCTGGACACAAAAGACCAGTGTTCCATGGTCTCACTTATGAGAGATCTGGAAAGCCGAGGCCACAGGAGCGAAAGGAGAATAGTGGCATCTGGGGATGACTGAGGTGTCCAGGGATGGAGAGGGGGAGCCAAGGAGTAATTGGTTTCAAGTAGCCAGGAGAAATAAGTTCAAGAGATCAACTATACAATGTGGTGACTGTGATCAGCATCAACACATGCATTCCTGAAGTTACCAAGAGCATATGTTTTCAGTGTTCTCACCACGAGAAAATAGTAAGTAATGTAGGTGATGTATAGGTAGCGCATGTGTGAATTAGCCTGATTTAGCCATTGTGCATCATTCACATGATACATACATGATAAATCCATGTTTGTCAATTTAAAATAATAGAACCTTGACTACATTTTTACCTCATAGATTTAAGTTATCTTTATTATTTATAATTATGTGTGTATATATGTAAGGGTGCAAGTATGTGTGCATAAGGGTGTGTGCGTGTGTGTG
>JADRCH010000098.1:3463223-3498934 GCA_019843965.1 Rhynchomys soricoides | reverse complement strand
TGTGTATGTGTGTGTATGTGTGTGTATATGTGTGTGTTTATGTGTGTGTGTGTGTGTAAGCCTGTGTGTGTGTATGTGTGTATGTGTGTGTGTGTGTATGTGGGTGTATGTGGGTGTTCGTATCTGTGTGTGTGTATGTATGTGTGTATGTGCATGCGTGCGTGTGTGTGTGTGTGTGTGTGTATGTGTGTGTGTGTGCATGATTGCATGTGCCCAATGATGCCTAAGGCATCAAATCCCCTGGAGCTGGAATTACAGACATTCGTGAGCTGCCTCTGGGTCATGTCCCCAACCCTTTTCCTCATAATTCATTACAAAGTTTGCAGAAAGAATTCCAGTCAATCTTCTAAGTTCCTTGAATTGAAAGCAGAAGTACTGTGACATCAGCATATCACAGCTGCTTCGATAGATAGCAGGTTGTCAGGGCACCCTGGGACATCTGGTCATGAGTTTCCTATTGCTTACAATCCCCCTAATTCCTGCCCTACAACTTCTCAGATTTGGCAGGCCCTTCAGGACATCTGTCAAAGCCCACCTTCTCCGTGATGTAAGTGTCAATCTACAGAAGCCTTCTCTTCTTCACCCGGGTCACAGTATGCAATAGTAATGACGTCAGCTCCTGAAGCAGAAAGACCTGGCTTGTTTTCTGGCCTCACTGCTGTGCAGCTGGGTAAACGGTTTTCTCCTTGATAAATGATAAACAGCAGCAGCATGACTCACTTCACATAAGCTTCATCAGAAAGCTAAGTGACATGTTGCCTCTGAAATTGCCTGGTACTTAATACATAGTCAGCTGACTCAGGTCCTTCCTTTTACTCTTGTTTGCCACTTGCCTGAACTCTAACTTGGATATACTCTGTAATCATCCATGTGCCGATAGACAGTCTGGCCTCTCTACAGCCTTCACTGCTCTGCCCACAGACGCTGAGCTCACTGAAGTCCCATTCAATGCACCAGTTTTATTCAACTGTGTGAATAACTGTGTGTTGTGTTTTAAAATGTAGCACATTTGCCTTTTTCCCAGGCTAAATTCTGTAATATATTTTGATGATTAAGCCCCTACATTGATACAAGTGGATCAGAATTTCTTAAAGAAATAGCTACTAAGAAGCTGGGATTGAGGTGGGGTGGTTAAAAAGAGAGGGCTAGAAAAAAGTGAGGTACATGAGTTCAATACCTTGTTGAGCATGGAGAGCCCCCTCCAGGTGTCTCCTCCACCGTGAGCTGGCACAGATGTAGATGACTGTTCTCACGTAGTCCAGGCCACAGAGCTTCACAGTCTGCCTGCTTCTTACTTCCACCACAGCCAACAGAACTAAGAAGAGAAACAGAGCAAGAGTGGGACCCTTCATCCTGCCAGAGAGCAAATGAGAATCGATGTGGTCATCAGTGCCCAGTGAAGTTTTGAAGTTATCTCACCCTCTTGGGTCATTTATACCAATCCCTCTGATGCTTTATTGGCCAGTCCTTATTTTAACAGTATTTACTAAGCACATAGGTGACAGTGTGGAGGGCTAGCCATGTGCTTTTATGATTATTGCTGGTTACTCGGTCATCTGAACACACCTAACCTAGCATTGCTACATCTTCTCAAGGGTTGCTATAGAAATACAAGGCTTTAGGAAGCAGGGATGTATAAGTTCCGATGCCCACTTGACATTTACTGACTGACATAGAATAGGTTTAAACTCTGGAAGTCAATAGTAGTATCTCTCTAGCATGGGAGATCCCATCTGATGGGGGCTTCCGGGGAGCAAAAGTAGCTTCTATGTCAATGCCGTGGGAAGTCACACAGTGATGAGGTCTGTTGACTCAGATTTGAAACCTGGCTTTCCTCTCACTGGATCTAGAATTTAAAGCAAGTTGTTTAAGTACTCTTATTTTTAGTACTACTTGACAGAAGTGATGAGACAACGCCGCCCTGCTTTACATATCGACGTTCTTTATTTCTTGGCTACCATCTTACCTCGGGATCACAATAGACTAGGAGAGATAACTTTTCTTCAGAACTCAGAATCTCTGTGACTAGAATGTTCCTTGATATCCTTAACCTGTGGGTTGGGTTTGTCTCAGCATACATTTCTATTACAATAAAGCCAAATGTGTATTCCCAAACTGCCAAATGATGAAATGCCTCTTTTGGTAAATCAGTTGAAGCTGTTATCTAAACTAGGGCTTGTTCAGAGTCATTTGAGTGCAAGAATGTCTCAATTCCACCTTTATCCGTCAGACTGACTTGCAGCCATATCTCTGAAGAATTGTCTTGGTTGATGATTGGGCTGGGAGGGTCCACTCCACTGCATGTGGTACTATCCCTACACAGGTGGTCTTGGGCTCGATAAAAAAAAAGCAAGCTAAACATGAGCCTGGGAACAAGCCAGAGGATGAACCAGTAAGAACTGTCCCTCCAAGGTTTCTTCTTGGGTTCCCTGGCTTCAGCTTCTGGCCTAACTTCCCTCAGTACAGGTAGATTAAGCGTAAACTGAAATAATCCTTTTGCCCCATGCTGCTTTTGGTCAGACTATTATATTACAGAAACAGAAAAACAGGCCAGAGCAGCTATCTAACTTGAATATAAATAAACTCTGGAAACTAATATAACCCGCAGTTGCCCCCCAGCTACTCTGCTAGATCCTAAATATTCCCTCTGTCCCCTCTTTTCTTAGAGTCTCCCCAGGGATCTCTCTAGTTTAGAGTGTGGATGAGAGGTCAGCAAGATCTGAGCTCTGTCCATGGCTAAGTACAGACAAACTCCTTATCCCGGCTGCTCACACACTAACGAAGTCTGTGTCCACAAAAGAGAGGCCTGCGTGGTCAGCTTCACACTGGCTGCTTTGTTTTTCTCATTTATAAATTGAGAAGCTTGAGTCTGGATTGTTTAAGGACTCTTTTGAACTTGAAGTTTCTAAGTCTTGGCGTAATTATCTGATTCTGTCTCTCCTACATCAAAAACTTTCACCGTTGGGGCAGATCTTAAGTGAGGAGAAGGTAGAAGAAAAGCGATGAGGCTGTGCAGG
Organism: Rhynchomys soricoides; assembly: GCA_019843965.1. NCBI lineage: Eukaryota > Metazoa > Chordata > Mammalia > Rodentia > Muridae > Rhynchomys > Rhynchomys soricoides. The sequence goes on along the minus strand of JADRCH010000098.1, from coordinate 3,495,917 downwards.
AGTGGAAGATAGCCATTCAAGTGGGGAAGGTAGGGTAAAGGAACTAACACTGAGGGTGTCTGGGGGGAAGCATGGAAACCGACTATTTCCTATGTTTCCTAAATATAAAAAGATTTAATTGGAGTTACCCTACATGGAGGAAAACGCTCCACCCAGAAGCCACAAGTTGCCAGTGATGGGAAGGGGCTATTCCCCTGGAATTGTTGGTCAAGAAGAGTTCCCCAGATCACCCGAATAATGCAGGCTATTGCCACTGTTCTTGGTTACTACCAGAACTTGGCAGTGAGACATTGTTGGATATACCACACACTTTGGTCATAGAACTTGAACAAACCAAGCTGGTACTGACCTGGAAATTGCCTCCCTGGCTAGCATTCATAGATCTGGAAATTTCTATGCCAGCTGCTAGGGGAGAAAAGTCACCAATCATCTTACCAAGCTGTGAATCTTGTGAGCTATAATAATGACTGACATGCTAAGATATGCCCATGGCTGCAATGGTGGCATGAATGTTATAGGGGTAACCAAAGAGCTTTTCTGATTGGATGTAAGGTCTGCTCTACAGGAGGAAATTTATGCTATGAATCTGAACAGGAACGCCTGCATGTGGAGGTCATATGTCCTAAAGGAGAACCTACTATTTTGGTAAATGGACATAGTATCAACTAAGAGTTGATGATGGCCAGGGTAGAAGGAGTCGGTCTTCTCTAAGGGTGTGGTCACTGGTAGGATAATCATGCTCCAGTGGATGGTTTGTTGCTATATGTTCAAATGCTATATTCTGTATCTCAAGATCTGGTTGCTTCAGGAAGATTCTCACCCACACCAGCCTTTGTTGTATAGACCCTGCCCCTCAATTATTCCTGATTAGTTAATAAAAGTTGCTGACAGCCTGTAGCTGAGCAGAAGAGAAGTAGGTGGGGCAAAGGCTCCCAGGCAAGGGGTCTCAGCCAGGGACTATGGGGACAATGAAGAGAAGAGGAAAAGGAAGTCATCATGGGGTAATATGGACCATGAACATGATGAAGCAGGAACAACACAAACAAAATATATGACAAGTAATACATTGGAGTTCAAGGCATGGAAGCAGACAAACTAGCTTAGAGGGTTGATATCTGGCCAGCTCCAGTGCTTTAAAACTTGCTGTAACCTTAAAGCTCTCTGTGTCTTTTACTTGGGTAATGACTGGTTAAAAGGTAATTGCATCCATATTAATTTCCAGCATTAGTTATTAACCACAGAATATCAAATTCACAATACACCAACACACATGAAATGAAAATAAAATCAAACTATTTTAATTTGTCATTGTCTATATAACGTAAACAGCTTGATCTTTAAGATTTTAATTTGTCATTATCTATATAAGATAAACAGCTTGATCTTTAAGATTCTTCACTTAAGCTCAAATAGAACGTCTCCTAAATATTTTGAGGTTTGATTAGCGAGGACCACCAAAGTAAAATCTTCCCCTCTCATGACCGATCTGTTCACAGTCCTGGGATGTTCAATCCTTTTTGCTTGGTGGTTGGTTTGTCTGTAGTTGCTTCCATTTGCTCTCCACTTATATTTGCTGTGCCTTAGTTCACTCAGAAACCGCAGGAACAAAATACCCACCAGCAGCTGGAAAGCTTATAAACCTAGAAATGTATTCCTTGTAGTTCTGGAAATGACAAGGATCAGGTGGCAGCACTGTCAAATTCTGGGGAGGTCCCTCTTCTGTGTTGAAGACTAATGATCTCCCAGTGTGCCCTGACCCAGCAGGAGGGGCAAACCAGCTCTTCCTGGGCTCTTCTAAGGTCAGTAAAGTCTCAGCCAGGAGGGCACTGTGCTTGTTATTTTCACACCCCCAAAGGCTGCTTCTCCTCACATTGCCTTGAGAGTTATAATTTCAAAATCTGCTTTTGTTTCTCATATTTAAATACAAATGTTCAGGCTATAGAAGTACGTTTATTTACTATGAAGCTGAAATGAGTCAAAGAGTCAGCATAAGGTAAGGCGTAGAGCATGACCCATTATGCTCAGCAAATAATTAAAAAAAAAAAAACTTTGTAAAGGATTAAAAAAATGTTGGGGTTTTGTTCAGCCCAAATAGTATAGACATTTTCTGCATAAATATCATTATGCAGAGAAAGACACTCCTATTGCATGCCCAAGAAGAACTAGAAATATGTCTGCTCAAGAAATGCACTACTGTCACAGACAAAAATCAGTCTCAGGGGAATTTCCAGGATCAAATATGTGGGGAAAGTGTTGACTTAAGGACATTTCCTAATTATGCCTCTTCTTTAAGCTAAAGTAGGGATCTCTCTGAAATTCTTCTGCTCTGCCTTTCCTCCCCGCTCCTTTGCCTCCCCAACCCTCTTCTCTCCCTGACCAGCACATTCCTAATGTTGAAGCCTAGTTGCTTCAGTCCAACAGGAGGAGCGCATCCTGCTATCTACATAGGACACGAGATATGTATGAGAAAGATACCTTCATCATATAAAATCTCTGAGATTTAGGAATTATTGGTTGAAACCTGGTTTATCCTGACTAATATAATTGTCGTATAGTTACAGCATCTTTGCAGGTATACAAAATGTTTATAATAACCCAAAGAGTTTACTTTAACATGTTTTGAAGTCTATTTTTACGTGTGTGGGTGTTTTGTCTGCATGTCTGTCTGTGTCCCATGAGTTTGCCTTAGGAGGCTAAAAGGGGGCAGATTCCTCGGGGAGAGCAGCCAGTGCTCTTAATGGGTGAGCCACCTCTCCAGCCCCATGACCCAGAGACTTTAGATATAAGCACAGCATGCTAGATTACTTGTCCTTAACAATTGCAATTATCACATACTCAATACATTGGTTATAGGGAGACCATATCAGCTATGAACCCTGTGAGCTATGATAACAATCAGCTAGGCAAAGTGCAGTACAGATGTATGAATGATTTTGCGGTTGAGATTTACAGAGAATCTGCCCAAGGAAGCTTGTCCAGAAAAAAGTAACATTTCCTAATCCCAAGCAAAGGGAATTGCTAATTATTTCTTGAACATCATAGATTATGCTAAGTGCTAATTGACTTATTTATGATAACTTAACTCATTTCAGCTTCGAAAGAAAGTTAAAAGAAACTTAAATACTGCTGTATACTGTGTCCCTACAAAAGCCAAATTTTGAAAGCCTAATCTTTGTTGTGATATCAGAAGGAGGTAGCTTTGGGAGATCTACAATATAAACAGAACCTAAAATTATCAATCACACACTGGATTTGGTTGATGTGTATTGTACTTCTGTGTTCTTTGTCCAGGCTTCTTGTCTATGGGATGCCTGTAGACAATGAGTGAGGCAGGTTCACATGAGTTGTAAGTATTGCCTGTGGTATCAGACGTGCCCAACCAGAGCTCAGTTCTGCTACTCGGCAGCTATGAAAATTTAAGGCATATAATATCTTAGAATTACACTTTTCAATTTGCAAGGTGCTGACATCAACTTCATAATTTTTATTTATGTGTGCATGTATTTTTCATGTTTGTATGGACATGAGGATTAAATGCAAAGAATACTGACCAGAGCCTGACCAGAGACCTTTGCATTGACTGATACAGTTATACTGGGAATGATTTCATTGTAATCTAGTGATGTCAATGCTAGACTGATACATTTTTGCTATTGATAATTTAGGTTCTAGCTAGAATATCACTTTGAGGAAGTATTAAAGCTGAAATTTTATTTTATAACCTGTTAAATTAAAAATATCACAAGGTCAGTTAAGGGAATTAATTATAGCACTGAAAAGGGTTGGATCTAATCACAAATAATTATCTTGTCTTTCTAATCATGAGCTCACTATAAAGTCATCAGCAAACATTATTTTACAAAGTTAGCAAATATTCACTTGCTTAAGATTTATTTTCATTTATGGTAGGGGGAGAAGCTGATACTAAAATCTGGTTTCCTAATTGATTATGCCAATAAAGACTGCAGAAGTCAGTTGCTAGACAAAGAGAAAAAGGAGGGATTTCCAGGTCCCAGGAGGAAGAGGAGGGGACAAGATAGAGAGGGGGCTTTTTCAGCCAGGCTTTAGAGAGAGGAGCACAAACTATGTAAGACCTGGGGGCAACTAGAACCGGTGGTGGCCTCTGCCACTGGCTGAATTCTGATATAGAATAGCTGATGACTTAAGGGCAATTGATTCTGTACCCAGAAATTGAGTTATCTGGCTGGTTTTAAAATATTAAGACTGTCTGGTGTTTTACATCCGTGGTGACTCAGGTAGGCAAGAGAGCACAGCCAGGGTGGTTTGGCGGAGCTAGTTGCAGGGTGGCTGGCCATTGGAGAGCTAAAATGTCAGCTAGTAATTGGTGGAGCTGAGTGAGACAGGTGGCTGTTGATCACAGAACCTAGCCGAGAGCTCAGGCAGAGCTCACAAAAAAGAGCAAGCATGTTTTAAAATTACACGCAACAATTTATGTGTGCATATGTTTGTTACATTTGTATGGATGCCTACAGATGCCAAGTCCTCCGGAACTAGACTTATATGTAAACTATGTAATGTGGGTACTGGGAAACAAACTCAGGTCCTCTATAAGAGTGGTTAACCACTGAGCCGTCTCTCTAGCCCCTAATATGACTCTTGGTGAATTCTAGAGGGAACTCTCATGACAAAGCTGTTGATAAATGGGAGTCATTAAAACTCCTAATTCCTACTATCTGTTGACTGAAATATTCTCTGTACTTAAACATCCATCAAATCGCAAAGTCTCTACTTGGGTTAAGTTCTGTTTTCTGAATTTCTCTGTCATCAGTTTGTTGTTCTCTATCCTCTATATCTTGATCCCCAAGTTTGGCTTGAATTACTACAGTGGCCTCTGTATTGACCTTGTTATCAATTCATTCTCTGGACTGTAAGCAGGACAATCTTTCATATGGTAATTACCAAACATTAACACTCTCACCCCTCAAGGAAAACGCCCCAAAATTACTTCACATAGCAACAAGAGAGAGTTGATGGTGGGAGGATGGGTACGACATGGCTCAGTGGGAACAGTGGTTGTAGAACAAGTGTGAGGACCTGAGTTCAAACCCCCAGAAGCCATGCAAAGCTGTATGTAGCAGACCAGCCTTGTCTCAAACAAGGTGACAGGTAAGGATTGACACTCCATATTGTCTTCTGATGTCTGCATGTGTGCTGTTTCATGTGCATGCCCACACACACGGTGGGGGGAAGGGGAGAGAGAAGGAGGAAAGAGATGAGAGGAAGAGAGAGGGGACAGAAAGAGAAGAGAGAGAAACAGAGAGGAGAGGAGAGAGAGGGAGGAGACGGAGAGGAGAGAAAAGGAGAGAGAGGAGAGAGAGAGAGAGAGAGAGAGAGCGCTTCCTGGTCTGGCCTGTCTACTAGGTCAGGTCCTGTTGTCTCAGATAAGGCAAACACTTCACAGATTGAATTTCCCTACCCTCTTTGGCTTTCCAGACTTTTCCTTATGCTGAGACTTCTTTCCTCCTTCACATTTTAACTTCTCCTCTACAAATGTAGGGAGGATTTTGAAATAAGCTTATAAAGATAACTTTTTGCACAGCGTTTAGATTAAACTTTCTTATAATTCATTTAGTGATTTTCAATGCCTTATTAGAAGGAATCAAAAGGAGCAAATAACACACAACTCAATAGCACAACACAGACTAAGCCAGTATAAAATAATAAATAGTAACAAAATGGTCTGATCTTAAAATGGGCAAGAGGGCCCGGGAGACTGGGGAGACTGCTTGGTAAGTGAATGTGCCTGCTGGCAAACCTGAGGACCTGAGTTTGATCATGGAAATCAACATGGGAGGAGAGAACTCTCCAAAGTGGTCCTCTGGCTCACACACACACACACACACACACACACACACACGTACTTCCTCTGGCTTCACATGTATGTTGCAGCATGCACACTCATGCACACACACACATGTACTTCCTCTGGCTTCACATGTATGTTGCAGCATGCACACTCATGCACACACACACATGTACTTCCTCTGGCTTCACATGTATGTTGTTGCATGCACACTCATGCACACACACACACATGTACTACCAAAGTTTTAGATGTGATTTATATTTTAAAATAAGAAGAGAAATAGACTTTTTTAAAAGAAGATAAACAATGGTCAAAAATATGCAAGCATGTGATCAGCAGCAAACAAAAGAGGAAATTTGAATTTGGTAATGCTGTGGAAATGTAGAGCTTCCTCCCCAAAAGTAAATGCATCATGTGATCCAGAAATTCTACTACTGGGTATATATTCAAAAGAAATGAACTCAGAAGCTGAGCAGTGGTGGTACACACCTTTAATCCCAGCACTCGGGAGGCAGAGGCAGGCGGATTACTGAGTTCCAGGACAGCCTGGTCTACAGAGTGAGTTCCAGGACAGCCAGGGCTACACAGAGAAACCCTGTCGGAAAAAAAAAAAAAAAAGAAAGAAAGAAAGAAAGAAAGAAAGAAACGAACTCAGGACCCTAAGGCTCCTGCATTCCATGTTCACTGTGGTTCACTTGCAGAGGTCAATATATAGGATAAAAGGTAGACATGGGGTGCATGCTGGATCCTAGCAGTTGGAAGGTGGAAGTAAGAAAGATCAAGAAATGAAGGCTGCAATGGCTACACGCTGAGTCTGAGATTACTCTGGGATATATAAGGCCCTGCTTGACAAAGAAAAAGAAAGAATGGAATCAATTTGCTTATCTGTGAATAATGGATAATTTGGTGATTGTAAGCCCACACATGTGTATGTTTTAAGATATATTCAGAAAACAGTAATTGTTACTTAAACCTTTGAGTGTCTACAGAACAGCAATTTTGTTTTTTGTTGTATTTTGAGCATTTAGAAATAAAACAATAAACAATCAAAGCATTGTACAGTTTAAAAATTTTAATAAAATTGATCTGGCCCTGATGGTGAAGGGCAGGGTACCTAGTGAGACTCCGTGTCAACATCAAACAAATGGAACGAGCTAAGGACTAACTACCTCAGTCACAGTTTGCTTGCCTGGCCCTTATTAGGTTCCACTCCCAACACCCAAAGAAACAACAACCAAAGAAGAAACTTCCCAAACTCCATCTATTCATCTTTGTCTCTACCCCTGTCTATATCAGAGTTCTGATGTAGGTCTCCCAAGGACTCACCCTGGATTCTTCTTCTGGGGTAATGATACCATATCTTCTTGTACTGAAATGTACCCAAATACAATACATAATTGGTGAAAATACAGGGTTTTCATGAGTTGTTTTTGATGTTGACTACCTTTTTGGGCAAGCTTTAAAACCAAGCACTCATTTTCCTAAGTGTCACAACAATTTTTTTTATATGTCAAACTTAGTGGACATATTGCATTTTCTGTTCAATTGAGAAACTGGTCTCATGTAAATGGTCAGCCTTTTAGTTTTGCTACACAGTGAGTTTACCACATAAAAGCTAATTTGCTAGTAAGGGCTACAAGTTCGGGGGGAATTTGAAACAAAGTCCTGAACAAACATTGTGAAGCCTGAATGTTACAGGAAGAAGTCAATGCGGCCACCAGGACAACAAGCATCTCCTGCAGGGGAGGGCAAGGCCCAGAAGAGCATGCAGAGTAAAAGGCTCTCAGCAGACTCTGCTCTGGGTGATTAGAATGAGCTCTGCACCCATTTCCTCACATGCTGCACATTAAATAACCTTGTTTCCTTAATTGCCATGGGAACACGATCACACAAAGTAACAGCAATCTTCACATTCACACACACACACTCACACACACACACACACACACACACACACACTGTGACCATGCGCTCATTACTACCTTTTATAATGAGGGGAGACATTGATTTTATGATAACAAAATGAAGAAAAGCTGTGGCTATATTCATGAACTTTCCATGCTGATTCTATATCCTCTATAAGCACTACAGTTAAAAGGTTTTATCCTCTCTGATGCTAACATGTTTTCTTAAGGTTCTGAGGAAATTCGGGATATTGAACCACATTGTGATGAGGATCAGCAGGAAGGCAGCTGTAGCTCCCCGACTCTTGAAGTCCTACTTGATGGGGTAGTATGGTGAGCCCAGAACATTAACCCTCTCTTCCAGGAGCTTACAGTCCAGGAGGGATCGAGGCACTAGGCAACTGATCTCATCAACGTTTACCATAGCGGGTATGAATCCCAGTTTAGAAATGCAGTCATCTACACGATGGAAGGAAAAGAACTAACTTTGGTCAGTTGTCTTCTGATCTTCACACATGCTCCATCCCACCCACCTCCACACCAAAAACAACAACAACAAAAATAACGTAAAAACAGTAAAAAAGAGAGAGAGAAACTAAGTTATCTAAGAAATATAGCTATATTTTCTATACATTAAGTATTTTCTGATTCCAGGTCACACTAAACGTGTATGAAACAAGTTAATGAGCACAAGTTCCTTGCCCTTCCCTAGATATGACTGTACTGTCCTTCTGTGTCAAGACCGTTCTATCACCAGTGCAAGGCCCTAACCCTCGGTGGTTCTAGATGCTTCTGAATATCACTAGTTACTCAAGGAATGATTTTCAAAGTGGCGTGTTGTCTCTCCTAAGTTGTACATGTCTACTTCTTGTACATGTTTTTCACATGCCTTGTTGCCCTCATGCCCTCCATCCTAAGAAAGAGCTACATTGCTTCTTAAACTTATGATGTATGGTTTGTCCTAAATTCCTTTCTTGATTCATTGCTTTTAAATGATAGCCAGATAGTTTCGATGTGTTACGTGCCTCTCTACACTTGTGCAAGCAGGCCTAGCAGTGTGAGAGGAGTGAAGTAATGAAGAAAAGTAATAAGATATAAACTTTTGCAGAGTTTTCAACAATCATTTCTGAGCCAGTGTTACGGGAGGAACCACCCCATGAAGGCCTGAGAACATTTAGCAAAGAGCCATGAGGGAGGTGGGGGTGGGGTTCAAGGTCAAGGCTTGCCTGAGCTACATGGTGAGATCCTGTCTTTTTAAAAACACACACACACACATACGCACACTCAGAGGTAAATTGATTTTGGTCAGTCTTATTATAGTTGGAACTGTAGAAAGTGCTGTCTGGAGAAGATGGGACATGAGCTGAGCATTTAAGAATGAAGAGTTGGGAGCTGTAAAGTTCTCCACAGAAAAGACACAAGTCCTCATGGCCCAGTAGCAGGTGAATGCTGAGAAAATCAAGTTTATAAGTATTATCATTTTTGGATTAAACCTTAAAATATAAAATTTGCGCATGATTGTATCCTGCAGTAGATTTGAGAAGCCAAGCGGAGTTCTACGTCCACAACAGAATTACACTCATACAGTGGTAACCACTTATGCAGCAGGAGATGAGTGTAAGAACAGCGAGAGCTCTGAGTAGTGGTACAGACCTGCCTGTAATCGCAACACTCTGCAGGTGGATGCGAGACGATGCCTGGACTATATGAAGGCCTTATCTTCAGAACAGCAAACTAAATGAAAACAATGCAAAGGGAATCCGAGTTCCATTCTTTCAAGTTAGCAGTGAATGATCTTCAGTGGGTGTGGTCTCACTCCTTTAAGCCTCAAACAGTCTTCTGGGAAACAGATAGTACTGTTAGAACAATTTGTTCTATTTGTCTCAAGATTGTTAAGATAGGGCTGGAGAGATGGCTCAGTGGTTAAGAGCACTGACTGCTCTTCTAAAGGTCCTGAGTTCAATTCCCAGCAACCACATGGTGGCTCACAACCATCTGTAATGGAATCTGATGCCTTCTTCTGGTGTGCCTGAAGACAGCTACAGTGTACTCGTATACATAAAATAAATCTTTAGAAGAAAAAAGATTGTTGAAATAAATAAGCAGAGCTATTGGATGTGAATATGTTTTGTAAATTGTGAAGAGCTTCAATATGCATTATTACTAGCATATCAATAACTAAACTTTCAACATGTTCTTTTAAATAAGCTCCTGAGACAAAATGGCAAACACTAAGTGTTCTAATTTCTCATTTGTAAATATATATGATGGCTTAGAAGTAAACCAAATGAATATTAAATATGATGCATAATTACACATTATGGGAATAGAACCGCCCTTTCCTACATCAGCTGGCCATAGAGCTAGCTAAACAGTAGACTCAGATAACTTCAAGTTCCTCGTGAGAGATGCCTCATGGAAAACGATCAACCTAAGTAATGACTGCCTAGTGCTAAACTCAGCACGGTCATCATCCGTGCTGTTCCCAACTGCACATACATGTGCATATGTGCTTATGGATGAGATGACCAGTAGATGAGCAGAATTCTCCTAAGGTGGCAGTTACTACAGGGAACCAAAGCTACCCTAGAACACAGGCAAAGAAATTCCCTCTGAGATCCCCAAATACAAAAAAATACTCATAAAAAATTCCCTCCAATCTACACATATGAAGCAATCATTTAAGCCTGCATGATTGAGAGAAAAAACTGAAGTAGAGTAGGTCCAATCCTGAGCTCAGTTGTCCAGTGTCCAAAATAATGCTTTTATTTTTCAGCTAGGCTTGATGAAGACAAGAGAAAAAATAAATAAATTAAAAGAACATTAAAATAAAAGGAATAGATTTTTCTACCAAATCAAGTTTTTATTTTTAATTACTCCAAGTAACACAGTTTAATTTTTTAGAAAGATGACCACAGTGGCTTAGACCAGCAGAAAATATCTAATCTTTATGACCCGACCTAAACCCAACAGCCAGCTAAAATCACCTTGCTTTTCACACACAGCTCCAAAGAAACGGAGGCCGTGAGGCAATGGCTGTGTGCAGTAGCTAGTCCTCACTGTCATGTGGCTGCCTGTAGTAGGCAGTTCTCACGGCTGGGTGGACCTTTATCACCAGCATAGACACAAAAGGTCTCCAAATTCTTTGTGAGATTTACACACCCCCAGCCTCTTTCCTCCACTCAAAATACCTTACAGAAAAGGCTGTCATGCCCTATGGCCTCATTTCACACCTGGACACTCGTGAGGGTGACTGACATGGATCACCCCTTCTAAGTCGGGGGGGGGGGTATACCTACCCTTACTGCCAAATCTCTCTCTAGACTGCCTTAGAAAACACTGTGACCTGGTCTGTATGTTCAAGACCTTCTGTTTTCTTGCTGAGACAATTTAAGTCTGGGCTCAAACTTCACTGCGATGACTCTGGCCTTTCAGAGGAAGGTAACAATGCATTTCAGATTATTGTGCCCCTGTTGACAGGGAGTGGGATGCTAGATAGCCAGACAATGTGATACTCGTATCTGTTGTTCTGTTCCATAGCTCACCAAGCAGTGTGACGAAGTTCTGTAGTTTCAGGGCTCAGATTTAGGAGGGCAGCTTTGATGCTCAAAACCCGATGTGAGGACTCACTGTGCTCCCTTGGGTGGTTGTACAATTGGAAGCCCCAAAAGTCGAGCTTGGGGTGCTGGTTTGACATTGTTGGAATTGTATCTTCTAAGACTGTGGATTAAGTAATTCTAAAAATGTCTAAATTTTTAAGAAACTATCTTCTAAGCTATTCAGACATTTTTAGGTATACATATTAACTAATAGATATTTTAAATATGGCCAAGAAGTGGAACAGAAATATCTTTAGAAAATTAAGACAATCCCAGCACAAATCTTTAGCTTATCTTAAATTATAAACTAATAATATGTTTCTGAAATAAAAGTTAATTTAATTTAAATGGAAGTTGTAGACTACATACTGCTCTCTTAAAACCAAATCATAAGCTTACAGCATATGATGTTATTATTCTCTTTCCCTTGAAGAAGAACAAAATGTAACAAGAGTGACAGATCATCCTGTCTGGTTTGTCTTGGGCTCAAGCAGAGTGCTGATTACATCTCCCTGAAAAGAAAAGAAAAAAACAAAACAAAACACAATTACAATACAATAAAATCCAACCTGAACAGTAAAGTTGTCGTTAAAATGCCATTTGAAATTTGTAAGTTAGATGTCCACGTTTAATGGGCACCCGGTGAGACTGTAAAAGAGGAAAGCAGCAGAGGAAGGTTTAAATGATGACAGTGGCTTCCTGGCATAAAGCTGCTTTCCTAGGATTGCCTCTTTTAATAAGGCTTGACAAACATTTTTACATGGATTTGATGGAAAGGCAGTTTTAGCACCTCCTGTTTACTTTCATGCCTAAGCCTGAGGTTCCTTGCTTGTATTTCCTGACCTGTCAATGGTTGACTTCTTGATTTCCATGTGGGTTTGTATTTCCACTTCGTGATACTTACTTATACTAAAAAATCACGAAATGATCACATATAAGAGGGTGAAAACAAAAGATGAGGGGGCGGGGTAAGAAAAAATGTAGAGTGGAAGACGAGAAGGCCAAGTAGGAGAGTCATGTCTTCTCTATCACAAGTCAGAAAGGGTCCTGAGAAAGTCGGCACCTGAAGGTGAGGGAGGTGAAATGCCAGCTGTTCCTAAACACTGAAGACCAACAGCCCCTGTACCTCAGAAGTCAGTTCCCATCCTCTGGCCTGTACTGCACTAGCTGCCTCTGGCACTTCCTCATTCTGCAGTTTCCACTTGCCAAGTCCAGCCAGATCCAACCTTAACAAATCTGTCTGTCACTCAGGCTAATGAAGTGGATCAGTCCTGCAGTTTGCTAAGTGATATATCCTGAGTCTCTAACACGTCATGCTGTGCATGATCTGACCAATCAAGGAATGCCTTAATATATATATATATCTATATATCTATCTATCTATCTATCTATATATATATATATATATATATATCCCAAGCAGAAAAAAATATGACACTATACACTGAGCCATAGTAGTCAATGAAGTATACGGGAGCAATCTCTATAGACTAGCCATGGAAAAGGGTTTCTCCTAAAAGGCCCAATGATTTAACTTCCACTGAATTCCAAAACCATAACTCTTTAAAGCAAAATTTAAGATACCCAGTGATCGATCACCATCATGTGAAGAAAAGGGCTGGTGTTGCTGCCATCATGAAAGATAACGGTTGGTAAATACTTCCAACAGTTAGCTATACTAAAATGTTAGAATTGTAAGCCCTGGATCCGGTCTCATGTTCCTGTCAGACCAGAACCTGGTGTTACTGTTAGCCATCAGGCAAGATAGGCATTGCTCTGGCAATAGTTCCTGTGTTTTCTTTGCTTGCTGTGGCTAATAAACCTTTCTCTGTTCTTTTACACCTTGGCTATACTTACTTTAGCTTTTCAATTCTCAAGATGTGAACCATGGCATTTGCTTACATTACCCCAATCAGAGTCCGTTTGGCTGGAGCCAACCTTCCATGTATTATCTCCTGACTTCCTACATTGGAATCCTTTAGGAAGCACCAAAATGTCAGGAACCATCCACTTAAAGCTCTCAGAATTCAAGAATAAAAATCCTACTGAAGAAGGCTACAGATGGTGACTGGCAATGAGAGAAAGAACACGTGGTCCAAAAGCAATCCAAAGAGCACTTCTCTTGCACAGGAGGCACAAAGGCTGTATGGTAATTTTCTTTTTTCTAAAATACATATCCAAATAACCAACGAATATGGACTGGAGAAACAGCTCAGTCTTTCCAGGGCAAAAGCAATCACTATGTAAGTATGGGGACCTGAGTTCAAATCCCCAACACTACATAAAAAGCTAGCTGTGGCACTGGGAGTGCCTGTAACCCCAGCCCTGTGGGTGGGCAGAGATAAGAGGATCAGTGGGAGTTGCTGACTGCCAATCTAGCTCCAGCTTCAGTGAGAGTGAGTCTCTGCTCCAGGTGAATAAGGCACAGTGACAGAGTAGGACAATTGATGTCCTCCCCTGGTCTCCGCACAAAGGTACAGGCATGCATTACATACACACCAAATCAACAAAGGTCGCTTTGGCTTGTATATTTATTTTTTAATAAAAGAAACAAAACTTTCCTATAAAGGTAAAAGTATGTGTGTAGGTGTGCATGCCATGTTGTCGGTGTGGAAATCAGAGGACAGCTTCGTGGAGTCAGTTCTCTCTTCTACCTTTACATGCATTCAAGGAATTGAACTCAGGTTACCAGGCTTGCTCATCAAGCACCATAATCTGCTGAGCTAGCCTCGTGGCCCTGAAGCAGTCTTTGTAGACCTTCCTGATCCTGTTCTTTCCCCCAGCGGTCACTTCCTGGAAGCATCTTTAGAAATTTGGTACCCGGGGCTGGTGAGATGGCTCAGCGGTTAAGAGCACTGACTGCTTTTCCAGAGGTCCTGAGTTCAATTCCCAGCAACCACATGGTGGCTCACAACCATCTGTAATCTGATGCCCTCTTCTAGTATGTGTCTGAAGACAGCTGCAGTGTACTCATATAAATAAAAAAATAAAAATTAGATTTATTTGTTAACAAAAAAATAAAAGAAATTTGGTACCCAGCTTCCCTACAGATAAACCCAGAAGCCTTCCAAACCTCTGACACACTCTTGGTTGAAATTATTGGAAAAAAATATTGATCATGATGTCTCTTGATAAGAAGTGCTTTATACTATTACTGGGGCTAAAGCTGTTTCCTACGAACAATGAAGAAGAAGGGTTAATTTATGCTCACAGAAATATCACTGAACCTTTCAAAGACAGTGACCACAATCATGAAAATATACTCACTCCTTAATGTATGGCACACATTTATCAATAGAAAAAATTGTTCACAGGCATCAAAGCATACAGATACTAATTTATTTAAAACCATCCAAAACCTTTCAAGTTAATTTTCTGTTTGTAGAACATACTATTCTAATTAAACGATGGTTCTAGTCAATAAATATCCAAATATAAAATGAAGCATGTTGTGTCTGCACAGCATAATTCTAACTATAGATGTATTCAGTAAGAATATAAGTTTTTGTTTGTTTCTTATTTTGTGTGCATGTGTGCGTACAGTGCGTACAGTTTCTATTTGCCCAAACAGGGTTTCAGCTCTGTAGACTAGAGTGGACTGAAGCTCACCATGAATCCTACTCTGACCTTAAAACTTACACTCTTCCTCTCTGGGCATTTCTTTTATACACTTACCAAAAATTTGTCATATTATCATATATATATATATATATATATATATATATATATATATATATCATTAAATGTCTGATCAGGTTTCCTGATATTTGCAATATAAATGTCTTACTGGGCAAGCTAGACTGACAGTCATATACTGAAAAACAGAGTCTATCATGGAGTGAAAGTATGTAGTCTACTGGGTTGCCATGTTATATGGCACTTGAACCTCCATCACGTAAGTGTAGACTAAAATATCCTTTCTACATATAAACATTGCTTCCAAAACACCCCCAAAAGAAAAATAACTCCACATTGTTATCCTTGTCGGCTAGTTAAGATGAATGAGAAGTTATCATCTAGTCACCAGGACTTCTGTGGTAAGTTAGTTTTCTCTTTTATTGAAACGATCTCTAAAGAGGCTATTATAAATATTCCCATGACACTAGCTAATATTTGATATTTGTTAGATTATAACCATTCACTCAACATTAGCTACCATCTCGCATAATTTCAGCTGTGTATTTCATAAATGCTTGTGAGAATAAAGATGTTTTAATATGGAAGATTCATCTTCTCTGAATTAGCATTTTTACACATTTGCTCATTTAAAAATATATTGGGCTTTCTTTTCTGATTGTTATAGTTCTTTACATATACTAAAAAAGAAAACAGTTAACTAAACTGAAAAAAAATAAAATTTATGATTCTTCCTTTTAAGGAAAAAAATGTTTACAATATATTGTAACATCTTATAGTTTTTCAAAACATATTTATTCAACAAACATTTACTGCCTAACCCTGCTGCTGAACAAAGTAACAGAAATACAGCCTACCACAAAATATGAAACATTCATTGTTTTCATGGAGTTTACTAGTTTGGGGGCATGTGCAAATATCTTTAAAATTCGTAAATAAGAGCACAGACTCTTAAAAGGTGAGTGTTACCAGGAAAAATAAGTGATGGGGAGGGACGAACAGGGAGTGTAGAGAGAGTAGAGATTATAGTTTTAAGTGAGATGCTCAAAGAAATCATTACTGGAAAATGACATTTCAGCAAAGACCTGAAGTAAGTGAAGGAAGAGTCCTGAGGAGCTTAGGCAGAAAGATGATAAATGCAAAGTTCCCAAAGTAGAATTACCAGTTCATGGTAATCCATATTTCTCTAAACAGTTCTGAGTGTGAGTTTCAAATTGTCAAATTGTTTACAAAGAGTACACCTAGTTTTTAGCCTGACCTCAAGATTAAAGAACTTGGTTTAGCAAATGTCCAGTACTACATAGGCCTATATACATTCGAAATAAACCTGTTGATTCAATTGTAAAAACATACAACATTTTAGTTTAGTAACTTTGTATTTCTTAATTAGTACTGAGGCTAAATTTTAACATGTATTAGCTAATCACATAATTATGAATGGCTGTTCTTGACCTGTGCCCACTCTTCCATTAGACTCCATTTTTTAAATTATTATTTATGTGATTTTAATATTTTAACATTTTTCATATTAGGATATTTACTAGATTATTATTTGCAATAACAATAAAAACAAATTGAAGATCTATTATAAAAATAATGGGCCTTGATGATACTGAGCTTTTCATCAAAGTTTGGGAACACAATGCTCACATTTGAACAGCTGCATAGGGTAAAGCGCCAGCCACCAATTCTCACTTCAGGAACACTGGACAGTATCTGAAGACATTTATTTCAACTACCTCTACTGTACACTGTACACACAACACTGACAATGTTTAAGATCCTTATGTGGTGCTATCATTTTCTCCAATTTATCATCTGTAAGTAAGACAGTGAGGCTGACTGAAGACTAGTCTAGAGTACACACAGCAACTCTTGAAATTCACATTACCACACACCTCATCTCTGATAGGTACGGAATGTACATTCATCATAAGCTACAAAGTGACACTCCAACAGATTCACAAAGGACCTAAAAATTTTGCATCCCCATCTTACCCGACCACTTTCTGAAGCAACAGGCATATTTCTCAGCTCATAGACTGCAACCTGTCCTTCGCTGTCTCCCACTAGAAGGCAATCTGTCTCTTTGGCAAAGAGAACAGTTGTAAACTTGATTCCAGGGTTAGCAACATTCACGATCAGAGGGTCCAAACTGCAATGAAATAGTTTATCTGTAAATTTAAATGTCACACCACTCGGGCTCCAGAGGCAGGGACTGAGGAAAAGGCGAGAGGTAAGAGCCTGCTTGCTTCCACCTGTGGCCAGAAACCCCGCCTGGGCCAACAGACCTCTCCATATACAAGTAGCTCAGGGAGAAAGCTACCCACCCACTTGTGCTGAGGAGCCAGCAACAGGAGGACTCCAGACGCAGGGTCTGAAGAACAGCTGGAAGAGAGAACTGGTCTCCCAGGAATATTGACATCCTAGCTTGAAGGAAAGACAAGCCACAGTCAGAGAGAGAAAGAACAGATAACTCCAGAGATAACAAGATGGTGAAAGGCAAGGGCAAGAACACAAGGAACAAAAACCAAGACTACTTGGCTTCAGCTGAACCCAGCTCTCCCACCACAGCCAGCCCTGGATACCCCAACACACCAGAAAAGGAAGACTCAGACTTAAAATCACTTATCAAGAGGATGATAGAAGATTTTAAGAAGGAAATAAATAACTCCCTTAAAGAAATACAAGAGAACACAGGTAAACAACTGGAAGCCCTTAAAGAGGACACACAAAAATCCCTTGAAGAATTACAGGAAAACACAATTAAACGGGCAGAAATACAGGAAAACACAATCAATCAAATGAACAAAACCATTCAGGAATTAAAAACAGAAATAGAAACAATAAAGAAATCACAAAGGGAGACAACCCTGGAATTAGAGATCATAGGAAAGAAATCAGGAGTCATAGAGGCAAGCATCACCAACAGAATACCAGAGATGGAAGAGAGAATCTCAGGTGCGGAAGATACCATAGAAAACATGGACACAACAGTCAAAGAAAACACAAAATGCAAAAAGCTCCTAAACCAAAACATCCAAGATATCCGGGATGCAATGAGAAGACAGAACCTGAGGATAATAGGTATAGAAGAGAGTGAAGACTCCCAACTTAAAGGACCAGTAAATATCTTCAACAAAATTATAGAAGAAAACTTCCCTAACCTAAAGAAAGAAATGAACATAAATATACAAGAAGCCTACAGAACTCCAAATAGACTGGACCAGAAAAGAAATTCCTCCCGTCACATTATAGTCAAAACACCAAATACACAAAACAAGGAAAGAATATTAAAAGCAGTAAGGGAAAAGGGGCAGGTAACATATAAAGGCAGACCTATCAGAATTACACCAGACTTCTTACCAGAGACTATGAAAGCTAGAAGATCCTGGGCAGAGCTCATACAGACTCTAAAAGAACACAAATGCCAGCCAAGGCTGCTATACCCAGCAAAACTCTCAATAATCATAGAGGGTGAAACCAAAATATTCTATGACAAATCCAAATTTGCACAGTATGTTTCCACAAACCCAGCCCTACAAAGAATAATACATGGGAAATGCCAACGCAAAGAGGGAAACTACACTCAAGAAAAAGAAAGTAATCTTTCAACAAACTCAAAAGAAGATAGCCACACAAACAATATAAACAACATCAAAAATAACAGGAAATAACAATCACTATTCTTTAATATCTCTTAACATCAGTGGTCTCAACTCCCCAATAAAAAGACATAGACTGACAGACTGGATCCATTAACAGGACCCAGCATTTTGCTGCATCCAGGAAACGTACCTCCGTATTAAAGACAAACACTACCTCAGAGTAAAGGGCTGGAAAACAATTTTCCAAGCAAATGGTCCCAAGAAACAGGCTGGAGTAGCCATTCTAATATCGGATAAAATTGACTTTCAACCAAAATTCATCAAAAAGGATGAGGAAGGACACTTCTTACTCATCAAAGAAAAAATCAACCAAGAAGAACTCTCAATTCTGAACATTTATGCCCCGAATGCAAGAGCTCCCACTTTCATTAAAAAACTCTACTAAAGCTCAAAGCACACATTGCACCTCACACAATAATAGTGGGAGACTTCAACACCCCACTATCAACAATGGACAGATCTTGGAAACATAAACTAAACAGAGACACAGTGAAACTAACAGATGCTATGAACCAAATGGGTTTAACAGATATCTATAGAACATTTCATCCTGCATCAAAAGAATATACCTTCTTCTCAGCACCTCATGGTACCTTCTCCAAAATTGATCATATAATTGGTCACAAAACAAACCTCAACAGATATAAGAAGAATGAAATAATACCATGCCTCCTATCAGATCACCACGGATTAAGGTTGGTCTTCAATGGCAACAACAACAACAGAAAGCCCACATACACATGGAAGATGAACAATGCACTGCTTAATGATAAGTTGGTCAAGGAAGCAATAAAGAAGGAAATTAAAGACTTCCTAGAATTCAATGAAAATGAAAGTACAACTTACCCAAACCTATGGGACACAATGAAAGCAGTGTTAAGAGGAAAACTCATAGCTCTGAATGCCTCCAAAAAGAAACTGGAGAGAGCATACACTAACAGCTTAACAGCACATCTGAAAGTTCTAGAACAAAAAGAAGCTAATACACCCAAGAGGAGTAGAAGGCAAGAAATAATCAAATTAAAGGCTGAAATCAACCAAGTGGAAACTAAAAGAACTATACAAAGAATCAAAAAAACCAAGAGCTGGTTCTTTGAGAAAATCAACAAGATAGATAAACCCTTAGCCAGACTAACCAGAGGGCACAGAGACAGTATCCAAATTAACAAAATTAGAAATGAAAACGGAGATATAACAACAGACTCTGAGGAAATTAAAAAAATCATCAGATCCTACTACAAAAGCCTATATGCAACAAAATTGGAAAATCTGGAGGAAATGGACAAGTTTCTAGACAGATACCAATTACCAAAGTTAAGTCAGGATCAGATAAACCATCTAAACAGTCCCATAACTCCTAAAGAAATAGAAGCAGTCATTAAAAGTCTCCCAACCAAAAAAAGGCCAGGACCAGATGGGTTCAGTGCAGAATTCTATCAGACCTTCAAAGAAGACCTAATATCAATACTCTTCAAGCTATTCCATAAAATAGAAACAGAAGGAACACTACCCAATTCATTCTATGAGTCCACAGTTACACTGATACCAAAGCCTCACAAAGACCCAACAATAAAAGAAAAATTCATACCAATTTCCCTTACTAATATCAATGCAAAAATACTCAATAAAATTCTTGCAAACCGAATCCAAGAACACATCAAGACAATCATTCACCATGATCAAGTAGGCTTAATCTCAGGGATGCAGGGATGGTTCAATATCCGGAAATCCATTAATGTAATCCACTACATAAACAAACTCAAAGAAAAAAACCACATGGTCATCTTGTTAGATGCTGAAAAAGCATTTGACAAAATTCAACATCCCTTCATGATAAAAGTCTTGGAAAGATCAGGAATTCAAGGAGCATACCTAAACTTAGTAAAAGCAATATACAGCAAACCAGTGGCCAACATCAAACTAAATGGAGAGAAACTTGAAGCAATCCCACTAAAATCAGGGACTAGACAAGGCTGCCCTCTCTCTCCCTATCTATTCAACATAGTACTTGAAGTTCTAGCTAGAGCAATCAGGCAACAAAAGGAAATCAAAGGGATACAAATTGGAAAGGAAGAAATCAAAATATCACTATTTGCAGATGATATGATGGTATACTTAAGTGACCTGAAAAACTCCACCAGAGATCTGCTACAGCTGATAAACAACTTCAGCAAAGTGGCTGGATACAAAATTAACTCAAGCAAATCAGTAGCCTTCCTATACTTGAAGGATGAACAGGCTGAGAAAGAAATTAGGGAAATGACACCCTTCACAATAGTCCCAAACAATATAAAATATCTTGGTGTGACTTTAACCAAACAAGTGAAAGATCTGTATGACAAGAACTTCAAGTCTCTGAAGAGAGAAATCGAAGAAGACCTCAGAAGATGGAAAGATCTCCCATGCTCATGGATGGGCAGGATTAACATAGTTAAAATGGCCATCCAGCCAAAAGCAATATATAGATTCAATGCTATCCCCATCAAAATCCCAACTCAATTCTTTGTAGACCTAGAAAGAGCAATTCTCAAATTCATATGGAATAACAAAAATCCCAGGATAGCAAAAACTATCCTCAACAATAAAAGGACTTCTGGGGGAATCAGCCTCCCTGACCTCAAGCTGTACTACAGAGCAGTAGTGATAAAAACTGCATGGTATTGGTACAGTGACAGGCAGGTTGATCAATGGAATAGAATCAAAGACCCAGAAATGAATACACACACATATGGTCACTTGATCTTCGACAAAGGAGCTAAAACCATACAGTGGAAAAAAGACAGCATATGGTGCTGGATCAACTGGCAGTCTACATGTAGAAGATTGCAAATTGATCCATTCCTATCACCCTGTACAAAGCTCAAGTCCAAGTGGATCATGGACCTTCACATAAAACCAGATACACTGAATCTAATAGAAGAGAAAGTAGGGAAGAGTCTCGAACACTTGGGCACAGGGGAAATGTTCTTGAACAGAACACCAATGGCTTGTGCTCTAAGGTCAAGAATTGATAGATGGGACCTCATAAAATTACAAAGCTTCTGTAAGGCAAAGGACACTGTAATTAGGGCAAAACGGCAACCTACAGATTGGGAAAAGATCTTTACCAATCCTACATCTGATAGAGGGCTAATATCCAATGTATACAAAGAACTCAAGAAGCTAGACTCCAGAGATACAAATAACCCTACCAAAAAATGGGGAAGTGAGCTAAACAGAGAATTCTCAACTGAGGAAACTCGAATGGCCGAGAAGCACCTAAAGAAATGTTCAACATCCTTAGTCATCAGGGAAATGCAAATCAAAACAACCCTGAGATTCCACCTCACACCAGTCAGAATGGCTAAGATCAAAAACCCAGGTGACAACAGATGTTGGAGAGGATGTGGAGAAAGAGGAACACTCCTCCATTGCTGGTAGGAATGCAAATTGATACAACCTCTCTGGAAATCAGTTTGGCGGACCCTCAGAAAATTGGACATAATACTACTTGAGGACCCAGCTATTCCACTCCTGGGCATATACCCAGAAGATGCTCCAACATGTAATAAAAACACATGTTCCACTATGTTCATAGCAGCCATATTTATAATAGCCAGAAGCTGGAAACAACCCAGATGTCCCTCCACAGAGGAATGGATATAGAAAATGTGGTACATTTACACAATGGAATACTACTCAGCTATTAAAAACAATGACTTCATGAAATTCGTAGACAAATGGATGGATCTTGAAAACATCATTCTGAGCCAGGTAACGCAGTCACAAAAGAATGAACATGGTATGTACTCACTGTTAAGTGGTTATTAGCCTAAAAGTTTGAAATACCCAAGAGTCACTTCGCAGGAACAGTAGTATTGAGTACGAGGTGAGGGCTTGGAGAAAGGACTGAAGGAGCTGAGGGAGTGTGCAGCCCCAGGGAGGTAGCAACACTGGCAACTGGCCTGACCCCCCATATTTCTGGAGACTGATCCACCAACTAAAGAATACACATGGAGGGACCCATAGTGCTGGCCACAAAGACTGCAGAGGAGGGTCTTGTTGCCCGTCAGGGGGAGGAGAGGCCCTTGGGCCTGAGGGTGTTATATCCCCCAGTATAGGAGAATGTCAAGGAGGGAAGACGAGAGTGGGTGGGGGGTGGGGTGGGTAGTGGGTTGGAGAATATCCTCATAGAGGCAGAGGGAGGGCCGAGGGAATGGGGAGGTTCCAAAGGGGAGATCTGGAAAGGGGGAAACATTTGAAATGTAAATAAAATATGAAAATAAAAAAAAAATTTAAATGTAACATTACAATTGTCTTTTATAAGATACAGACTAAGTAAACTTTAATTTTTAAAAAATGTGATGTAAAAAACCAAAAATCTCCTAAAGTATTTCCAAACTCAGAATAATGTTTTCTGCTAATCAAAAACTTTTTTTCACTTCTTCAATGAGCCAACTGCAGCCTTTCTTTTGCTGCTGAGTTTTGTGGGTCAACTTGGCTATACTATGGACCACATACAATTCTTTGGTCAAATACCTGTATATGCCATCACTTAGTTTTTGTTCTGTCTTTCTCTGTGTCTCTTTGTCTCCCTCTGTCTCTATCTCTCTGTCTGTCTCTGCTCGAGCGCTCTCTCTCTCTCTCTCTCTCTCTCTCTCTCTCTCTCTCCCTCCCTCCCTCCCTCCCTCCCACCCCCACCCCCCTCCTGTCCCTCCCTCCCTCCCTCTCTCCCTCCCCCTCTCTTTCTTTCTCAGCTTTTGGCTGTAACTAGCATCACAATTAGAATGTAAACAAAGCTCCTTTCCTTCCTTGGTGTGGGTTTGCTTCATCAAATTAGTTGAAGGCCTTACTGAAAAAAGATTGCGAGTTGCAACCCAGTTCTGCTTATAAAATGCCCTTGTGTCCAGCTGGCAAGGTCCCACCGCAGGCTGCCATAATCATCTCTTCAAAGGGATATTTGGACCTACAAGAACTGAGGTAGCACAACTGTGATGGTTCTTAGTCTTGGACCTTAAAACAACCACCTGTGCTCTCAAAAAGGGAAAGGCAGCTTCTTTCTTCTGTTTTCAGAGAAGCATTACCCCAGAAACTACAGTTTTACCAGAAGAATTAAAACCAAGGGATGGCTTATTTAAGTAGCCACTTTATTATATATTAGTCATTTATTCAAAAGTATATCATCTTATAGTGTAATGCTTAAGTTGTGGCCATCAAGTCACTGTTTGAGCCGCTGATGAAGAAGCTAGAAAGAGTGTCATTTGACTTGAGCTGTTTCTCCTAGAGACATCACTCAAAACATTACCATTTGATGACTTACGTGCTGATCTGAAGGTCCCAAATCTCTACTCTATTCTCATTTGCAGCAGCAAAAATATATGCAGATTTTGGGGACCAGGCAACATCATAAACAACATAAGTAGTTGGGTAAAAACTCAAAAACGGCTTGACAGTATCCTGATGCCAGATCATAACACCCCAATCTGCAGAACAGCTCAAGAAGACATCGGAACAGAACGGGTTCCACGTGACTTTATACACTGGACCCTGGGGATGCAGAGATGCCAAATGTCGGTAAATAATACTTAACCACTTACACTTTAAACTTGGCCAATAAATGAAAAGTTTCTAAGATTTCTAGAAGCTACACATATAGCACTGAGCAATCAAAGCATAGGAACTGCTTTAGCTGAAAGTAAGCCCTTCCATCGACTCTTCCTTTAATTATCCTCTATAAAAATGTACTTGAGAAAAATGGCCAGAAATTATTAACACATCTTACAGATAGTAAGAAAAAGATCAGATATTTAGATAATAAGAAAAACAAAGAACTTTGGAAAACGATGATAAAGAGACAAATTAGTATGAAGAAGAGACAATTTTTCTTTGGGATCAGCACAGACACTTATTCAAGGGGCTGTGAACTCACGGTTGTAAGCTTACTACATCCATTAAACATATTATATATGCTTCCCCAAAATACCATAAGATACAGTTTCCACATCTATCAGAATTAAGCTAACCTTATGTCCTCTATAGGTCTCTAGGTATTGCTCATTGTATGAACAAGAACACTTGTGAATAAGGCCTTCTTCCGTACCAGCCAGATAGATATTCGTGTCCTACAACAGAAAGCATGTCACACGTTAAATACAAGATCAGACAATTTAACATACAGTAAACCCACCCAGTAACCGAAATGGACACGACCTCAGATATAACTGTTTATGATTTTACAATGATGAGACCTACTTGACAGACTTTCAGAGCCAGGTATAGGATGGTGTGCCTGTACTCTAGGGGCTCAGGACATTTCTTTGCTGTCAGTGTAAGAGATCCCTTTGACCCACGAAGCTTAGTTACAACAGAAATCATACACAGTCATTCTGTTAGCTGTAAAATTAGCCCACTTTTAGGCTTCGTGTATGTGAAGATTAAGAAGACTGGGGTTTCTATGCTTACTGCTCATCTAGGTTTCCTTCCTTATTTCCTTTCTAGTCATATAAACTCTTGGTACAACCTAGGACCTATCACACATGCTACAAATATCTTGTCCTGGTATGTGGCTTTTCTTTGTACCTCATATTGAGTATTTTACAAATGCGTGTTCTCACTTTATAAGTTAGCGCATTTGTGTTTTTACACCTCCCCCCTTTCCAGGTTACAGAGACATTCCCCCACGTTGTGTACTTGTTTGCTCTACTTCACCATGGCATTGCTCTTCGTCCCCACCCCCACCCTTTATTTAACCTTGTTTCCTTCCCCATTTCCTGCTCTATTATTTGTTCTCATCCCTTTAGCACTGGAAATTTTACTTTAATTTTAAAACTCAGAAAATGACAGTATTTTCATCACTTTCTGTCCTATATCATTTGATTATATAGTAATTCACTTTAATTGATAAGTGTATTTGCATGTTTGAGTTAGTTTGGAGTTGCTCTGGCTTATTTGCTCTACTCTGAGAGAATGGTACTATGGATTGACCCTGAATAGGATGCTATCAACCAAAAAACAATCAAAATTGCCAGTGCTTGGGAAATAGAGGGAGGTGGGTCTCTTGTGAGTCTGAGGCCAGCCTGGGCTACAGAGCAAGTTCCAAGACAGCCAGAGCTACACAGAAACAAAAACAAAAGCAAAATAAAACTTCTTAAGGATCAAATACAAAGATACTAAAATGGTTAAATTGCCAAACCAAGAATTCAAATTTACTTGTAAAAATGAAAATTACTTTAAAATGGGTACAAAAAAGCAGATGAATGATGTAAGAAAATCAACTCAGGATCTGGCTAAAGACAACAGCAACATGGATGAGAAATCCAGCAGCAGGATGTTAAAGATGGAAGACAATGTGGAGGAAATTCCACACTCAGACATCAATGAAAATAAACAGCATGAGCACAGTGCTTGGTGAGCAGCCAGGAGCAAGCAACAAGGAAAACAGATCGTGAATCCAGGGGCAGAAAACTGCATAGATATGCAGAAAAAAAAGTCTCTTCAACGACATTAACTTTCCCAAGCTTGGAAATAGGCATCCAAGTACAAGAGGTGTTTAAAATCCTAAATAGGCATGGCCAATAAGCAATCTTTCCACAGGACATTAAAAGCTGCAAAAGACAAAAAGCCAAATGCACTTAAAAGACAACATATCAGAGTGACATCACACTTCTCAGTAGACACCATAAAGGCCAGGAAAACACAATTGATGTATTTCAAGGCCTGAAATAGGTAACTGTAGAACAAAAATATTACTAGAAGTAGACGGACTGGATAGGAAATTACCCCCAAAGGTTCATATACTGGAACACTGGTTCCCTTACTGGTAATACTGGTTTGTGAGGTTGTGGAAGCTTTATGATGGTGGACTTTGCTGGAGGAAGTAAGACATCAGGGTTGGGCTCTGAGGTGTAATCATACCCCATGTCTAGCCAAAGATCTCTGTTTTCCTGATCCACTGAGATGTAAGCAAACTGTTGCATGCCCACTGCCATGATAGGAACCATTCCTGCTGGCCTAAATGATGTAATATCTTCCTTACCGTGAACTGTGAGCAGAACTAAGTCTGTCCACACTTATGTTTCTTCTGCGAGGTTTTTAGTCGTGGTGATGAGAAAAACTAAGAGATATACCATCACAGTTATCTTTCAAAGTGAACAGAAAAACAAAGGTGTTCTAAAATGAACACAAACTAAAACAACTCATGACCCCAAACCTGCAATGCTGAAGATATGTAAAAGAATCCTCAACAGAGAAGAAAAAACTCACCTCAATCATAAGAGCACAGGAGAGAAAAGTTTCATCACAGAAATAAACAAATGGCAAGAAGAAGCCATGTGCCGTTAAACAGCAAGCACCTTATATGAACGGGGTGGAGGCAAACAATAGTTAAATTAACAAGAAAAGGAGTGAAGAAATTACAGGAATCAGTAATCCTTCTCAACAATAGCACTAAATGTAAATGGTACTAACTCAGAAATACACCTCCCTAGCAAAGACACATAGAGATTAAGGAGGAGTCAAATTGATTTTCATGCAAGTACAATCCAAAGACAACCTGAAGTAGCTGTGTTCACTTCTAATAAAATATGCTCAAGCCAAATAAATGACTACCTAGAAATTAAAGAGAATAATATGAATATATTTACATATAATAGATAATAATATGAATGTGTCCATATGAATATATATATATATATACACCTGAATATATACTTTCCTTGTTGGATATGGTGGGCTAGAAACTGCCTCCCTTGTTACCCAGAAAAGAAGAAAGGCAGAGTAAGAAAAACAGAAGTATCCTGAAGAAAGAGAGAAAGAGCTCCAGAAATTCATGAAGCTGTGAAATAAAAGCCCAAGCTGTAACAGATCTCACAATGTTGGAGATGCTGATCATGGGAAATCCACCAAGGAAAACTGTAAACATGGAGTGAAGCTGAACCAATAGAAAGCTATGTTTGCTGAATGTGGCAGATACCAAGCATAGGGAGAGCTATCCAAGCTTTTTAGAGCCCAATGAGTCCATCGTGCGATCCAGATACTGGCCATGGAACTGCTGCAGGGTTTGGTGTTTACCCTGCTGGGTTCTGGTCTAACTTTGATCTAATGTTTCATTGTTATGTCCACATACATACATTTAGAAAAGAGCAGGTATCCTCTGTGTCAAGTGTTTGAAAATGTAACATTTTTATATCACATGGGCTCACAGTGAAGAGCTGGTCCACATCTCAGGGTATACACTATACTTATAATTTTGAATAAGGCTTTAATGTTAAAGACCGTAGGGACTTTCTGAAGTTGGACTGAATGCATTTATTTTTTCATTATAAGATGGCCAGAAAAGGTATAGAAGACGGAAAAGTGGTACGTTGCAGTTTTAAGTTGATAAGGGAAGAATTGTGACAGTATTGTCAACTTGACCTGCCCTGGAATTACCTAGGAAAAAGATCTTTAGGCTTGTCTTTGAAGAACTGTCTAAGTTGCATTAACTCTGTTAGGAAAGACCGATACTGCGAGCAGCTCATGAGCTGTGGGCCTGCACTATGAACACTAGTGTTCATTCCCTCTCTGCTTCTGGACTCCATGTTGAGTGGCTGCCTATACTCCCATCTACTGACTTGCCCACAGCGATGGACTGAATCCCTTTGCTCTTTCAGCTGCCTTTTAAAAACTAGTTTCATCACAAAAATAAGAAAAACTAAGGAAGCACAATAAAAAGAATCCAAAGATGCAAATTAATGAAACCAGACTTGAAAATGGAGACATTAGTACCAGTGAAATTCAGAAAACCATTATGGCATACCTTAAAAAGCTTATATATCCTCTCCAGGAGGCAGAAGCAGGCAGATCTCTCAGGGTTCGAGGCCAGCCTGGTCTGCAGTGAAAGTTCTAAAACAGCCAGGGCTATACAGAGAAATCTTGTGTTAAAAAAATCAAAATAAATAAATAATATGAAATAAAAATAAAAAGCTTACATGTCACTAAATTGTAATATCTAAAGAAATGAATGAATTTCCATATGCATATAACCAACTAGAGTTGAACCAAGATGATATAAACAATTTAGACCAATCTATAGCAGGTAACGAAATTGAACCAATAGTAAAAAAAAAAAAAAGGCTGCCAACTATAAAAAGATCAGATTCCAATGCCTTCACTGCTGATTCTACCACACTTGTAAATATTTCACAGAAGTAAACTCCAGAACAGAAATGACATGATAATTTCCATATAAATAGAAAGGGCTTTAGACAAGATCCCACATCCCTTTATAAGCAAAGCCCTCAAGAGAGCAGGAATAGAAGGTATATATCTCATCATAACCAAGGGTGTAAATGACAGACCTATAGCCATTATAATATTAAATGTGGAAAAAGTCAAAGCTATTTCCACCCAAATCAGAAACAAGGGAAGGGTATCCACTCTCTCTTAGCTCTGGCAATAAGACAAGAGACAGAAATAAAAGTGATAAAGATTAGAAATGAAAAAGTAAGTGTATCCTTATTTGCAGATGATATAATTCTACATGTTTCATCTGTAAAGACTATAAGGACACTACCAGGAAGCTCATAGATCTTATAAATACCTCCAGCAGAATATAGTCTAGAAAATTAAAATTTAAAACTCAGTATCCTTCCTACATGCCAGCAACAAAGACGCTTAGAAAGAAGTTGGGAAAACAATGTCTGTCAAAAGGTTGATTCTTTGAAAAATAATATTGACAAATCCCATATAAAACTAAGTAAAAGAAAGACAGAGATGACTCAATAAAATTGGAGATGAGAAGGAAGGATGTACAGTGGATTCCAATGAAGCCCAGGGGATCATCAGATAATAGAAAGCATATTAAAAAAAAAAAAAACAAACCATAAAGCTTGTGAGAAGCTGATGGAGACCATGTTGAGCAACGTGAGACTCTGTCTCTGCCTCTCCTCTACCACTACAACATACATACACATGTGAGACAGGGAAACACAAGTGAGAGCACACTAGTGAGAGGAGGGGCTAAGAGCATGAAATAAACGATCAATATATGCAATATATATATATATATGTGTGTGTGTGTGTGTGTATGTCTGAAAATGTCAAAACAAAGTTTATTTTATGATCACTGAAAAGAATAATTTAAAAAATCTGTATATGGAGGAGAAGAAGCTCACAAACCAATTATCACAGTTTACCTTTTAAAAAGTCAATAAAGCAACAAAAAATTTAAAACCAGTAAAAATGGCAGAAGGGAAATTACTAGGACCAATGTGAGAACCAATTATACAGAAAACAGAAAAACTATATGAACATAAATTACATCAAAATCTGATTTTATGGAAGGAATAAAATGGGTAAATGTGAGAGTCAGGTGCAGTGCTGTGCACACACAACCCAGCTGTTACAGGAGGAGCACGCTAACCTAGGTGTTTTAGATTTGCTCCAGCAACATACAGAGTTAGAGTCCCTGGCTCTTCCAGACAGATTAACTAGAAAAAACAGAAGATACAAATGAACATTATTAGGGAATAGGTGGTATTATTAAGTTATTAGAGAACATTAAATGACATTACACACTTATTAAAGGATGCTAACAGAATATCAATGTGATTATGAATCCAACAATTTAGATTAAATTAACAATTTAAAAGACACTTTGCCAATGTTCATGCAAAAAACATAGATGACCACAGTATCTGTACTCTATTAAAATTTTGAATTTATGGTTAAAAATTTCATCACAAAAAAACCTCCAGGCATAGGTGGTTGATTAATTCTATCAAATGTGACCACAAAAGTAATGTTCATTTAATTCAAGCCACTGTTAAAAGGACTGTAAAGGCAGGACCACCACAGTTGTTACCCAGAGCAAAGGCATCACAAGAAAATATTAACTACACACCGTCATGCTCAGGAGCAAGGATGAGATCATTTTACACAAACATTCAGCATGCTATACCTAACTATATTAAAAACAGTACAAGTCATGAACACAGGGATTTTTCTCAGGCATAAAGCTTCAAGAATGATAACCAGTACAATTCGCCATATTGACAAGCTTAAAAATAAAAGCTATGAGCTACTCGATCATCTTAACGACAAAAAAAGCAAAATCCAACATCCATTCTTGATTTAAAAAAAAAAAAAAGTGTTCATCAAATCAGGGATATAAAGAACCTTCCTTGTTTTAGTCAATGATATCTCCATAAAGCTCTCAGCTGGCATATAGCCAGTCACTGAAACACCAGTGCCTTCCTGCACAAGCAGAAACAACACAGGCATCCACCTTCACCACATCTATTTATTATCCCATGACTCAAATTGTAGTAAGCAATTTTAACATATTTTTCCATTTCTACATAATTGATTCTCATTGTGATCTTAAGGTAATTTCCTTTTCAATATTTACCTTCATTTTACATTGTTATTATTTTCTCACACTTTTAAGATAAACATGCAAGACACAGAATGAAGAGGCAGTCATATTAGAAAGGAAATATAGCTGTAGTTACAGATCATGTTTTAATTATGTATGTCAGATATTCCCAACACGTCAGACTGGTGTTTCTAAACCTGGCTCTATGTGTGGGCTCCCTGAGTGGGTTGCAGGGAGGCCATGGGTATTTAAAGCACTGTAGGATGTTTAATGGCATCCCTAGCCTCTGCCCACAAGATGCCAGGAGTATCTGCTCATCTTCATTGCCAACCCACGGCATCTCCAGCAAACAAAACCGTCTCCAGGAATTGTCGACCAGTTTTCTGGTAGGAAAATGTCTTTTCAGAAAATATAAGCCGGCATTATATCCCTGCAAGTAGACTTGGATTGGGACATCTGGGATAGTCATATTTAACTCCTGTTTAATTAAATATTTGTATCTTATTTTACTGCGTAGGCGGTACATGTGGAGGTCAAACTTTTGCAAGCTGGCTCTCTCGCTCTAACACGGGTTCCAGTGATTGAACTAAAGTTGTCATGTAGGAGCAAGACATTCCACCAGCACAATTTTCCCCCAGATCCCAAAGACTCATGTGTTTCCATGAGTGTCCCACAGGGAGTGGCACTATTAGGAGATGTGGCTTTGTTGGAGTAGGAATGGCCTGGCTGGAGGAAGTGTGTCACTGAGAAGGCGGGCTTTGAGGTCTCAGATCTTAAGCTACACCCGGTGTGACACACAGTCTCCTGCTGCTGCCTAAACCTCAAGATGTAGAACTCTCAGCTCCTTCTCCAGCATCATGTCTGCCTGCATGTCACCATGTTTCCCACCATGACAATAACAGACTGAAATACAGGCCAGCCCCGATTAAATGTTGTCCTTTATAAGAGTTGCCATGGACATGGTGTCTCTGCACAGCAATAAGACCCCTAAAACAACTGTGTGTGTGTGCGTGCATGCGTGCGTGCGTGCCTGCCTGCCTGCATTCATGCGTGAGTGTGTGTGTGTGTGTGTGTGTGTGTGTGTGTGTGCGCGCGCGCGCGCGTGCTCGTGCGCGCACAGGACAGAGGACTGCTTTTGTTCCACCTCACTGAGGCAAAGTCACTCTTCTTGCTGCACACAGTGTGTTGTAGGCTAGCTGGCCCATGAGCTCCTCTGTAACTCTACTGTCTCGACTTCCCGTATAGCTATAGGAATGTTGGGTTTACATATGCATGGCACTGTATACCGCTTTTCGGTGGGCTCAGGGGAAGTGCTTTTACCTCCTGAGTCATTTCTCTGGCCCTCGAGGTTTCACTCAGATGAGGTAGGTGATCGTATCCCTATAAGGATGATGAACATATGGGACTTATCTTCTTAGAGGTCTGCCATAGTGTTCAGTCTTCTAATGCCCAAGTTCCTCTAGAAGAACTGGATCTCCTTTTCTGCTCTGATGTCATTAAGGTCGTGAAAAATCTGAATTGAAGTGGTTTTCCTAATCCTCAATCTTGAGAGTTAATTCTCACATTAAAATGAATGGCTGACCAGTGACTGGCCCAACCTGAGACCGTCCTATGGGCGGGCACCAATCCCTGACACTATTAGTGATGCTATGGTGTTACTGAAGACAGGAGCCTAGCATAACTGTCCTCGGGGAAGCTCTACCCAGCAGTTGACTGAAACAGATGC
>JADRCH010000098.1:3445744-3463213 GCA_019843965.1 Rhynchomys soricoides | reverse complement strand
CTGGGAGCGCCCAGACACTGAGCCACCAACCAAAGAGCATATCACAAGCTGGCCCAAGGCCCCTGGCACATATGTAGCAGAGAGCTGCTTTGTCTGGCATCAAGTGGGAGAGGGTGCATCTAATCCTGCAGAGACTTGATGCACCGGGGTAGGAGGATATGGGGGAGGATGGGGGTGCCCTCTCAAAGGGGAAGGGGAGGGGGAATAGGTAGAAGAACTCTGAGAGGGGGAATGGGAGGGGGCCGTATTCGGGAGGCAAATAAATAAACTGTAAAGCGGTCCATTATAGAGTTGATTTATGTAAGTATCGTAGCATAGCAGAGAGGCCAAGGGGGTGAGGAAAGGCATGTATCTTAGGCATGCAGCTGCAAAGAGAAGCTATTCTGCCACAGCTCCGTCCTGCTTCATACTGGCAGCCATATCTATGTGGACATTTTTTTCGTGGTGTGTACAATTCACAAATTGCACCTCAATATTTGGAAACTATAACAGAAAATAGTAGATATTGGGTTGAAATGAACCTTTACCTTGGGGTGGAAAGCAAAGCACATTCCAGGAGCTTGTCGCGATATCAGGGCCTCGCCCTTCTTTTCCTTCTCCCCTCCCTTTTTGCTGCTTGTAGCCGTAGTTCGCTTCAGTCGCATCAAATCTTTATGGAAAGAAATGTGCACGTACGTTTGTATTTATGAATATACGTATGCATGCATGCATAGATGTATGCTTTTCACCCGGAACTTTTAGTTCAACATCTGACAATGGTTTTTTTCCTGAGTTTTACCATGACAATCCAGTCCTTTGCGAATGACCCACTTGGAGATCCTTCCATCAGCTGATATAGACACCAAGATTTCTCTTTTGTCATCCCCAGTAGTTCCTCTGTCCTGCTCTACCCACTGCAGTTGCCAGACAGGTCCCAAATGTTTCTGGGGCGATTCACTAAAGCAGAGGAAGATGCCAAATAAAAGTTATTTAAGTAATTTTTGAAGACCTTGGAGTTAAGTCATACAAACAATCCCACAACAGTCATTTTTCTGCTCCTATAATGATGCTTTGAGGCAGGAGCAAGACTTGCTCTTGCTAGTGATTAGGGTGGCTTTTATTTTTATAATAATAATGTTTATCTTGACTTTAAGTTACTCTGAAGCCAGAAGCTGCAGGCCTCTGGTGGAAGTAACACCTGTCACTCAACAGTGGAGGGGTTTTTCTCTCTTGCTTATCAGGTGGGAGGGAAGTTTGGAGCAATAAACTCTTTTTGAACCAGGAGAAGAGAGTCACTGGCAGAAGGGAAAACCTTTACACAGGTAAATATGCAAAAACTCACATACATTCATATACAAATCCATGCAAACTCACTCATACACCTTCATGCATCCCAGCTGGGTCCAGCTACTTACTTATCTCATAATTACATACTTAAACACACACACATCCATACTTACGTATGCATATATGGAGCAAAAACCCAGGTGCCAGTGCAGAAAGAACTCACTCACTCTGGATGAAAAATTATCTCTAATCTTTATTGCATAGAAAAGGAAAAAGCTTCTAACCTTTTATTGCTAAATGAATTAGACCCAAGTCTGTAAGAAAAAAGCTTTGTCCTCTTTAGTAAGACTAAGCCCGCCTTGCTGTTAAGAGACCTGTTCTGTCCCATGGTAAGGAGAAGCCAGCCTGCTCTCTGCTCTCTGCAGCTTCTCCTTTGTCCCTCTTTCTTTCTGTGTTCTGCACACTGCTCTCTTCTGCTCCTACCCTAATGTTTTCCTAATTTCTAAGGGAAAGTGAAAGGGGGAATCTATCAGACTAGATGCTCTCTAAATGTCTAAGTCACTCTGCTCTGCTGTCTTCTCCTTCCTCCTCATAATCTTGCTTTCTTCTTCTCCTGTAATGCGATGTTATGTAATGTAATGTTCCTAGATTTTTATACTTTTTCTAGGGGAACAGATCACATGGCTTTTCCAAGCATTTTTTTTTTTTATTTTTACAAAAGTTCACTAAAAGTTAAAACATAAATTCAAATCATAAACTGAATAAGAAGTTTACATGTGTTTTCATTAAGAGCAATTATCTCACTAGATATTCATTATCTGTCACTAGCTCCACAGGTTCATTGAGGCTAAAAGAAAAAAAAAAAAATCATAATTGTTGTGGCTAAGCCCTTAGAAAGGATATTTTCACTTTCTCTAGCCACTCTTTGTTGACTGAGTAACTTTATTTTTAGAGCTTCTTCTCCATTGTCCAAATGAACGAGTCTTTCGACTGTCGTTCAAATGAACACTCTATGCTGTAGTTCATTGTTGCCTCTATACTTTTAAGATTCCCCACTGGCTGGCCTCTGAGATTTAAATATTTTTTGAAAAGTTAAAATGATCTCTTAGATTACTGACTTTTTCTAGCTGATGAACTGAGTGCTGTATTCTTAGCATTCATTCCTTTGGTTATTTTATATAAACTTTCCAGTAGAATAGTATTGGACTATTTGAACTTTCAGTAAACGATAGCTTTGAATATTTGGAAAAAAAAAACCAAAAAAACCAAGCACCAGGGCTCATGTTGGTAAATCTAGGCAAATATCCTCAACAGTAAGAACCTCTGATTCAATAACTATACCTGGCTTCAGCTAAGCTTATCCCGACACGACTGCAAACGTGTGTGCCACCATATCTTAGCCACACTGAACTCTGGTCGGAAACACAACCAACCACCTAACTTATTTAATTGTCTTCTCTTTTTACCTGCCTGTGTTCTCCATGTAACTTACTCATCATCTCATTCTTTCTTTCTCAACTCTTCCTGTACTGCTGTAACATGCTAAATACTTTATGGCACAATGAGAATATGGAACAAAACCTCCCCCTTTGCTCTCAAGGAGATCACACAGAAGCTCAGAAAGATCTACTAGACTGCCTACTCAGCAACCATCTGGGTAGTACAGTAAACATCAAAACACAAAAGAAGAGAGTGAAGATTCCTAAAGGAGGTGATGTCAAAGCCGTAGTCTAAGAATATCGGTAAACCACTAGGCCAAGATAGGATTGTTGGTAAGGTAGGCAGAGAAGAGAAAACAGGACATTACACACTTTGGAAACAATGGTATTACGTTCTCAGTAACGACCAAATATTCACTTAAATAACATTAGTCTGATGAATGCTCCTGGGGGTAAAAGCAGTAAGCACTGGGTTTGTTCATCTCCTTTGTGGATTCTCACCTACTGTCCAGAACTGGAGTGTTGTGGCTGTTCTGCACGTTATAAATTGCAATGGTGCCATTGTGGTAGCCAACTGCTAGCAGATTAGGTGAGCTGATTGAAAAGTCCACAGACGTAACTCCATATGAACTCTGATAAATACGCTCTGGCCACTGCGGGGGAAAATGGTCTATTACATTTTAAACATTTTTACAGATTGCAGTAGGGCAAGCTATGATGGCAGCTGAGACTGTCTTATGCTTGGACGCAAGAAGTTAGTCTGCCTTCAGTTACTTCGATCCACAGCTTCTAGTGCACATGAAAACAAATCTTCAAATAGTCACTTCCTTTACTTAATATAAATCCTTGGTTCTCAATGGCTTTATAAACACAACATGGATATCTGCATCAGTTGTCACACTGGGGTAGTCCTCTAGCAGGGATTAGTGTGACCAGTATGAGTTTTCCTCCTGTCATAGATACATAAGAAGCTGCAAACAGATCATGCATCTCTATCTTCTGGCATTTGTTTTAGAAACTTGGATTGTGTCATTATTTCTACAAAGCAAATAGAAAAAAAAATCCTCCAAAAACTCTCTCAGCTACTTCTTTTTACAGCTCTATCATGCCTAGACTAAATCGTTCCCTCTACCTAATTATTATGTGGACAAGGAGACAAGCTATTGATGATGAATTCCACCAGTCCTCCTGCATTTACTATGTCATATTCCTATGCATGTTAACCCTGAGTCCTAAGGGATTATAGCTACTCACAATATCTGTAACCACTATGTATGCCCTTTACCCTCCATGGTTTTGACTTCACATTTTACTTCCAAGTTTAATTAATATAAACCTATACAGCAACTATATTTAATCAGGAGCAGGGCTATTTAGTTAAAAGAGTATTATCATTCTTATCTTTTCTCCTTATAAAATTCATTATTACACTAGAAATCTAGGTAGCTAGATATCTAAATTGATAAACAGGGTTGCCCACTGGCTTGATTCTGAGGTTTTAATATTTCTTTCTGAGAAAAATAAAATCATTTCTCAGAATACTAATTCTTTTTCAGTAACTGAATGGAGTGCTCTGTTCCTATTACTGATCCCTTGGATGATGTGTTGTTTTCAAAGGGTCTTCAATACAGACTCTTTTATACTTAGCTGAGATAACACAGTAAATAAAAGACGTTTGAAATGTATTGAGTGAAGTCATAAATGGTTTCCCTTTACCCTACGTTAAATAAGAACACATTGTAATTATGAATTCCAACTAAAGAAAACAATGAGGACAAGGGAGGTGGTTCTGTTGGTGAAGTCTGAAAACCTGAATTCAATTCCCGGAAGCCATGGACAAACATGGATTGCTGGTGGCATGTGTTTTAATTGGTAGGCAGAGACAAGGAGATTTTGGGCTAGCTGGCCAGCCTGTCCCATTTACTTGATGAGCTCGAAGCCAAAGATTCTGAATAGCTCCAAGTCAGTGAGAGACCCTGACTCAAAAAAACAGGCTGTGACCATGAGATAATAACATCTAGGGCTGTGTGCTCTGACACACACACACACACACACACACACACACACATATATACACACGCACACACACACACACACACATACATACACACACATAATACACATATACACACATACATACACATGCACATACATACACACACAAGTGCACACATACACACACATACACACAGACACACACACACGCACATACACACTCACACGCACACAAGTGCACACACACACCTGCATATATGCACTTACACATATGAAAGTAAAGAAAGTGAAAAGTCTTGACTGATAAAATGGTCTGGACTTTGCTGAATTATTATTATTATTAATTTTAAAATATTTATTTATTTATTTTATGTATGTGAGGACTCTTTCGCACTCTTCAGACACACAAGAAGAAGGCATCGGGTTCCATTACAGATGGCTGTGAGCCACCATGTGGTTTCTGGGAATTGAACTTAAGACTTCTGGGAGCACAATCAGTGCTTGTAACTGCTGAGCATCTCTCCAGTCCCTGGACTTTGCTGAATCATTTACACAGATAAACAGTGTACAAAAGCCCTGTCAACATTTAACTGAGTAAAAAGATGCTTGTCCCTCGTTGGGTTACCATAGGGTTCTTTATTGACCAGCAGCAAGCCATTCCTTTTTTCTGTTCTCTAAATCCCAAGTTCCCATAGCCAACAGCCAAAAGGTCCTAAAAAACAAAACAAGACACTTTAGGGGATCACAGGAAATTGTAGCAAATGTATAAAGATGCCTACTAATGAACTATTTAAAAATACTGGTAAGACGGAGCGCAAGGGCTGGAGCTGGGACTGCAGCTCCGAGGTGGAATGCTTGCTTAGTATACAGAAGGCTCTGAGCTTAAAGTACACTAAATATCTATTTCAAAGACGCAGTTACCCCTGAGATACTATTTGGAATTG
Source organism: Rhynchomys soricoides (assembly GCA_019843965.1). Classification (NCBI taxonomy): domain Eukaryota; kingdom Metazoa; phylum Chordata; class Mammalia; order Rodentia; family Muridae; genus Rhynchomys; species Rhynchomys soricoides. The sequence continues at coordinate 3,457,569 of JADRCH010000098.1, read as the reverse complement.
CTAGTTGGGAAATACCCAACTAGCAAGTTGGGTATTTTGTAAAACCCAGGAGAACATCAGCTGTGTAACTGTATAAATATTCGCCTTTAAAAACAAATAAACTAGCCGCTGGCTCAGTGGCTCTTAACCTTCCTACCGCTTCAACCCTTTAAAACAGTTTCTCATGTGGTGGTGACCCCCAGCCATAAAGTTACTTTCACTGCTACTCTGTAACTGTAAGTTTGCGATTGTTATAAACCATAATGTAAACATCTGTGTTTTCTGATGGTCATTTAGGGGTCACAATCCACAGATTGAAAACCACTGCCCTTGTTTATCTGCCTTAAGATGATTTTGGGGCTTTTCCTGCCACATGTCTGCACCTGAATTCTGGCTGCTCCATTTTCTGTTTGTGCGAGGTTGGAGAAATTACTTACTATCTTTGTGCCTCAACATAGTGGATGATCTGACTCATATAGTTATGTTAGCCTGAGGCTAGAGAGATGGATCAGCACTTACGAACACATACTCCTCCAGAGGACCTGAGATCGGTTCCCAGGACCCACATTGTGCTCACAAATACCTCTAACTCCAGCTGCAGTGGATCAGTAGCTTTTGTCTCCCTAGGACATTGCACTCACATGCCTATATTCACAAACACACATACACATCGTTTAAAAGAACACAAATAAAATAATGAGAAAATACTTTAAGTATTTAAGTATGAAGTGCTGCCTATGCATCTAATTATTAATGGCATTATTACTAAGGAAACTCACAAATGTTTTATATATTGGCATGATCACTGGATTAAGTATACCCTACCAGATATGACTACTTGGAGGAGAAGAATTTAAGTATATGAATTTCAGTTAAATAAGCCGACCACACACTATTTTCTAGTATACATCACATCATCTGACATGGATTTAGTGGATACCATGTGGCAAGCACACTCTTAAAATAAAGGTGGTAATATGTTTATATGTAAGGAGACGTATGTAACTATTTGCATTTCCTCCTTTTTCAAATATAAACTTTGTTCGAGGATATTTTAAAACTAGGTGTAATATAGCCAGGCAAAAATCTTTTGCCCAAGTCTGAATAAAGACACACAAAAAAACAAGCAAAAACTCTTCATTTTAGAATTTGCCAGTAAGAACCAACAAGAGGGCTCATCGAGTAAAAGCATTTGCTGCACACGCCCAATGACCTGAGTATAATGTCTGGAACTCACAAAAATCCAGGTTTGATGGCTCATATTTGTAATTCTAGATGTGGAGAGGGCAGAATAATCTGAAATTCACTGGTCAGCTAGCCTGGAGAACACAGAGCAATAGAAATGAGAAACCCTGCCTCAGTGAGTTGAAAGTAGAGAACTGAGTCACAACAGTTGTCCTCCTGATACATGTGTGCGCGTACACACACATACACACACACACTATACACATACACACAAAATAATAAATAATAATTTACAAAAGAATTGTAACTTAAATGCTAGAATGGGATTGTTACAGCATTTGGTGACTTACTGGGTTTGCTTTATTCCAGGAAAGGCTGCTAACATTGAGACCTTTAGTTAAGTCACAGCAGAAAGACCAGAGCCGTTCCAAATTAGCTGGTATTGTTGACTGTACCGTGGTTATCTCTACCTCTAGTTCCTTTTCCATCTCTTCTCCTTCATCCTTCTTCACCTCTTCCTCGTCTACAGTAAGGTTTTCCTCTTGCAAAACTTCTTCAGGCTCTCCAGGTTCACGCTCTAAAGTTAAATCCAACAGAGATGTCATTGCCCTCTGCACCTACAGGGCAGGGCCTTCCAAAGGGCTCAAATAGCATCTCTATCTGTCACTGACACATTACATGCCATTAGATCTACTGGAATACACAGCCAAAGTGACAGGGTACCTGAGTGGTAACCCAAGCTACTGAAACTTTCTGAGAACAGACTTCCTGATCACTCAGAGAATGGGCCAGAGTGGTACAGTCACATGCTGTTACCTTGAAAATATGAAACAAACTTTGTGCCCTTTTTTGTTGGGATGGGGGTCAAGACCTTTACCTTAGAAAGTATACATCTAAAAGCTTAGGAGATGGCTTAGTGGATAAGAGTTCTTGTTACATAAGCTTAAGGACCTAAAGTTGAATCTCCAGAACACGTGCACGCACACACACACACACACACACAAAGCTGAATATGGCTGCACATGCTCACAAACCCCTATTGTAGGGCAGAAATACACACATTCTAAAACCTCAATGGTTAGCTAGCCTAGCAAAAAACAGAGGAACTTCTGGCTCAGCCTCAAGGGAGAGAACAACAGAGGAAGACACCAAATCTCCTGTTGTTCTGGGCTCCTTATACATGGGCTCCTTACGCATGTATATGGGCATAGGTAATCACAAATTCACATGCATGCACTACCCACACATAAAACACACACACACAGAGAGAGAGAGAGAGAGAGAGAGACTGAGAGAGTCAGAGACTCAGAGAAAGAATATGTGAATTTATCTCATACCCTTAAAATTTAACTAAGGCAGGAGACTTCTGGGATTTTTTTCCTCCAAATTTAATTCTTACCTTCTGATATGAAAATACCTTAGCAATTGTTCATATCTAACTTACCATGTCCCAATCAACATCCATGAACTAGACCAATGTGATGCCTTGTTAACTGCTCCTAAATTGTGATTGTAGGGCTGTAGAACCACTGAAAATAAATGTCCATAGTTTGCTTGTTTGTTAAGCCCAATGGATATTGGGTGGGGCACAAAAGTATGAGTCTTACCAATAGTTACATGTGTTTATTCACTCATGTTATGAGGATTGTTGCTAGTCAGGGTTCTCTAGAGGATTTGTTAGAGTGGCTGATAGGCTGTGGTCCAGCTAGTCCAACAATGGCTGTCTACCAAGAATCCAGCTAGTCAGGGTTCTCTAGAGGATTTGTTAGAGTGGCTGATAGGCTGTGGTCCAGCTAGTCCAACAATGGCTGTCTACCAAGAATCCAGCAGTTGTTCAGTCCAGAAGGCTGGGTGTCTCAGCTGGTCTTCAGTATTCGCCAGAATCCCAAAGAAGTGTGCTCTAATCTCAGTGAAGGAATGAACTTGCCAGCGAGAGTGAGAGGAAGCAGGCAGAGAGCAAAGCTTTCTTCTTCCATGTCCCTCATATAGGCTGCCAGCAGGAGGCTTTCCCACTTGAAATAATTTAATCAAGAAAAATCCCTCACAGGTGTGTCCAGTTGCTTGGGTTTTGGTTAATTCCAGATGTGGTCAACTTGACAAACAGGAATAATCATCACAATGGTTAACCTTTATCAACACCTTGCCTGGACATTAAAAATCACATAGGAGACAGCTGTCAGCCTGTCTGTGTGAGCATTCCCAAGGATGCTTAACTTCAGATCATCTTGAACGTGGGCAGCAGCATCTGTTGGGCTCAAAAGAACAAAGTGGAAACTGCTTCCTATGTAAGGAGTCCCAGCCGTATGCTATTGCTGCCATGAACTCTGCTATGTCTTCTGGCCATGATGGGCAGTATCTTCTTAAACAGCGAGCCAAAAGTTAAATCCTTTCTTCTGGAAGTCCTTTTGGCAGGTATTTTGTCATGGCAACAAGAGAAGTAACTAATCCCACTATGAAGCTGTAGCCAGAAGAGCCACTGCAACTGAAATCACGACCCGGAAAGGCTTATAATAATGCACTCTTTCTTTAAGATCCATTATCTTTGTATATAAGCCAAATATATGAGCTGAATGAGAGATGTGCTGGGAGCCATCTTGCCGGCTTATTTAAAGCCCTTGGCAGGGGTGCTGATCTACATCCTCTGAGGAAGGTACAGTTGCCTTTGGTTTGTTGTCTTTGTCACTCACAGTTTACGTGAGAACACACTCCTGTGTAGTACAGCCCATGGGTTTTGACAGAAGTGACTGACATGCATTTCCCACTACGGTATTGTTCACAATAGTCTCACTGTCCTGAAAGCCTATGCTCGGGCTTTTTACCCCTCAGTGTGCCCTCACCCCTGACAATTCTTCTTCTTACCATTGTCTACATAGTTTTGCCTTTCTGAGGATGTCTTACAGCTGGAATCTATGCTCGTGCTGTTTTCAGACTGATTTTTTTTTTTTTTTTTTTTGGTTTTTCGAGACAGGGTTTCTCTGTATAGCCCCGACTGTCCTGGAAGTCACTCTGTAGACCAGGTTGGCCTCGAACTCAGAAATCTGCCTGCCTCTGCCTCCAGAGTGCTGGGATTAAAGACGTGCGCCACCACTGCCTGGCTCAGACTGATTCTTTACAAAGCAATAGGCTTGCATGCTTCCACCATGTCTATCGAGAACTTGATGATACAGCACTGAACAATATCTGTACCCTAGTCTATCCATTTACTTAGTAATAGAAATTTTGTTTACTTTCAAATTTGAGGAATTATGAAAAAATTCCCATAAACACTGTGTACAGAGCTTCTTGATGAGTGTGGGTATAAATTTTCTGCTCAACAGAAAACCTACTAGGGTGCACTGTTAGGATTTACAGTAAGAGTATGCTTAATTTTATAACTGTCAAGCTGTTTTTCAGACTGGATATACTAGTGTGCACTCCCACCAGTCATGAATGAGCTCTTGTCCCATATCTTCACCAGCATTTGCCATGGCCATATGTCTGGGATCCAGTCATTCTAACGGGCATGTTGGGGTACCTACCTCATGGTTGTTTTAATTTGTAATTCCCTGATGATATGTCAAACGTCGTTTGCTGTGTGATACTGTCCTTGGTGAGATCTCTCTTTATATCTTTTACTGATTTTGAGACACGACTTTGCTATGATGGACCGAGCAATTTTAAACCCCCCTTTTGTTTGTTTTTGTTGTTATTTATTTTATTTTTATAGTTATGGTATTTTGCCTGCCTGGATGTTTGGACACTATATGTATGCTCAGGGCTGTTGGAAGCCAGAAGGCATCAGATCTGGACTAGAGTTTCAGACAGTTGTGAACTATCACATAGGTGCTGGGAATCAATGCAAACCTGGGTTCTCTGGAAAAGCAGCCATTGCTCTTATGTGCTGAGCCATCTCCAGCCTCAGACTTTGAATTCTTGATGCTCTTACCTTAGCCTGCAGGGTGCCAGGACAGATGAGCACCACACCAGGCTTCTTCTCATTTTTAAGCCATGAGTGTGGGGTGCTGGTGGTTTCCTGCTGTTATTTTAGACTAGGTCTCACGTAGCCCAGCCTAGCATTGACCTCCTGACCCTCCTGCCTATACCTTGTGAGTGCTTGGGTTATAGGCACAGAACACGATGCTCATGCTTGGATTACAGGCACAGAACACGATGCTCAGAAGTTGTTTTCTTATTGTTAAGTTCAAAGACAACTTTGTACATTTTTAGATAGCAATCGTTTATCAGATATGTCTTCTACGAATATTTTCTCCAGTGATTTGTCTTTTTATTCTCTCTGTTGTGGTGTCTTTGCTAAAGAAATCTAGCTCATCCATTATTTTTTGATAGATTATGTTTAGGGAGTTTTACTTTAAATAATATTTAACACCCAAGGTTATTGTTTCACCTATGTTATTTTCTAGGAATTTTGCATTTTATATTAGAGTCTGTAATCTATTTCAGTTATTTTCTATGGACTCTAAGGTCTGTGGCTAGATGTATTTTTTGGTATGTTGTAGCTTCATTTTCTAAGAAGACTGCCTTTTTTTTTCCTTGTTGTTATTGCCTGTTCCAAAGACTGTTTAGATCAGTCTGTTTCTGAGATTCTAGATTGCTAATTCATCTATTCGTTGACTTTCTCACCAACACCACACTATCTTAACTACTATAGTTGATATGAGTTGTAAAGTCTCAATTCTTCAACTATGTTCCGCTCCTTCAGTAATATACTGAATGTTCTGGGTTCTGTAGTTCCTAGCATGCCTTGGCCTCTTCTGTTCCAGTGCCTTTCCCATGTGCTCCCTTTGTTCTTTTGACATCATTGATGCTCAGTAGTTACAACCACACACTGCCTTCCCTTTACTCAACTCAAACACTGTATTCCTCCTTAAAATTGTTCTTCTGTATCTACAAATGTCAAACACATAACACCATCAGGAACAGTAAAATTGCTCCGAGGGTAAAGGCATTTGCCACAGAGCCAGGAAACCTAGGTCCATTCCCTGGATCCACTTTGTAGGAGAGAGCTGATCCCATAAAGCTGTCCCCTGACCTTCACCTGTGTGCCTTGGCACAACCCATACAGAGCATGTCACATCATGTACACAGAGAGAGAGAGAGAGACAGACAGACAGACAGAGAGAACTAAATTCTAGTATATGCTAAAGACCTAATTAAACACTAAATGAAAAGTACACAAATGTCAAAATGAACTACATGAACAAGTATTCAGTATTACTAATTATTAAGATAATATTAAAAGGATTACCATCTCTTCCTCTATGACTATTTCTGTGTCTGTCTCTGTGTCTCTGTGTCTGTCTGTCTGTCTGTCTCTCTCTCTTTCTCTCTCTGTCTCTCTCTCTGTGTGTGTGTGTGTGTGTGTGTGTGTGTGCACCAATGAGTTTAATTAAAGTTATTTACATGGGCAAGGGATTGTTTACAGGAGTATGGTCAGCTTGCTAGTAGCTATATAAATGAAAATAATGTCTCTACCTCCCTAGCAGCTATTTGCCTACAGATCTTCATGAAGGACCGGGATCTCATGATTCCTTCCTCCTTGTAACAGACAACTGCTATTTGGGAAAAGGAAAATGATCAGTAGGTATGGGACAAGAGAGAGTAATGGAATAAATATGATTATATGTATATATACATATATATATTTATAAAATATAATAAAAGATGTTCTGTATAATGCATGCTAATACAACATTTTTAAAAAGTATTGCCAGTGTCATGAATTAACATTTGGAGTAACTGAAACACTTATATACTGTTTATGAAATGTAAGACAGTATAACTCTTTGGGGAAATATTTCACAGTTCCTAAAATAAAACTGAATACACATCAACCCAAAGACCCAGTACTATCCATGTTCACAAAAGAACCTGAAACACATCTGTCAAAAGACTCGATTAGAAACCTCAAGCTGAACACAATGTAGACCCATCAGCTGCTGAGCGGACAAATGATGGCACATGCATGCACCAGAGCGCTTCACTAGAAGGAAATTAACTATTTATGTACACCAATCCAGCTGACTCTCAACATCAGGAATGCTGAGTGAAAGAATCTAAACTCGAGTTTATTTTCATTTCTTATTATTACATTTATTTTGTGGATGTGTATATGCGTGCATATGCAAGTGTATGTATATTGCGTATGGACATGTGTATAGAAGCCAGATAACTTGCAAGATTGAGTTTTCTCTACCATGTGTGTCCTTGGGAATCAAACTCAGGTTATCAGGCTTGATGGCAAGTGTCTTTACTTTCATCTCACTGGCTCAAAAAATAATATTTATTATGTGAATACACTTACATAATATGCCACAACTAGGAAAGTTACCTTGTGGTTACAGACAAAGTCCACGGTTGCCTAGGGAGTGGGTAACGTTTACACGCAACCAGCACAAGACACACTTCATGGCTCAATGAACAAAGCAGATGTCAGGAATGCTACACTCTGAGACATGTAGCTTACCCTAAGCAATGGAAGGCGCTGCACATTTAGAGCATTCAGCAGCGTTAATGGGTTTGGATAAATCTGCAAGACAGGGTAAGATAGCAGAAAGAACTAAACTTCAACTGAAATGCCTCACTACATAACCTTTATAGGCTTCACTTTATTCATGTGCTGAAAGGCTGAATTAATCTCTCTAAAAAACACACACACACACACACACACACACACACACACACACACCCCACTCAGGGTCTAGAAGTAGAGCTCAGAGGGAGAACATGTACAATGTCCTGGGTTCTAACCTCAGAAAGTCAGAAAGCTAAAAACAAATCTGTAAGTAGCACAAATGAAATATTCTGTGAACATAGAATGGCGTTTGTAGCCGTGAGGGTGGGCTGACTATCCCTGTCATTTATAGTAGGGAGTAGGCTCAAACAGCCGGAACCGGAAGACGCAATGGCAGTGTCAAAGAGGACCAGACACGAGAAACAGTAGAAAAAACCAAGAGCCTAATATGATGTAGGAACAAAGATAAAATGAGGACATAGATGCTTTGTAAGTCTTGCATTTGAGGGGCAACCCTTCTGTGGATTCCCTAGTCTGGACTCTAGGCCTTCCCACGTTTCATAGGTAGTTAGTAAATGATTAGATGGGTGCATTAATAGGTGATAACAAGCGTGGAAATTACATTTAGAAATATTTAATAGTACAATTAAATTTTTAAAAATTATTTGAGTTTGTCTAAGCATGATTACTTAAAGAAAGTACCTTTATAAACAGGGAGTTGACGGTAGGCTGCAAGCTTCGGCTGAAATACATTTTCCATTAAAACCCTTTCCATGTAAAATAAGTCTTGTTGAAGCTTATCAGACTTTAATATTGCCTCGGAGTTGTCTTGATCATCCTCGTAAACTTTAGACAGAATTACATTTTCTATGTCCATTAGAGAACTGCTTTCACTGTCTGTAAATACAAACACAACTCTCACTTACAAAAGAGCCACGTAGTAGTAGGTGGTTCATATCATTTAAAGAATTTTCTAAATTATATTTTATAATTCCTGTCTTCCACTTTCAACACCTTCAATAGCATTTATTAAATCTTATATGCATAAAGAAAACACAACGCAGACATAAAACTCATGGAACTCCTATCCATCAAAAAAAAAAAAAAATACAGTTTCCCCCTGAGGATAAGCAGTAACAATCTTGAGGTGACATGCACACATTATCCTACTTTTTGTTAATTTATCAGAAAACTACAATTTAGGGGACTGGCAAAATAGCCCAGTAGATGACGTTCTTGGCTTGCAAGTATTTGGACCCGAGTTCAATGACCAGAAGCTCTGTAGAAAGCTGGATGCAGTAGCTGCAATCCTGGCACTAGAGAGATGGAGAAGGCGGATTGCCAGGACTCACTGGCTGGCCAGCCTAAGCTAGTGAGTCAGCCGCAGGGAATGAGAGACTCTACCTCAAAAAACAAGGTAGACAGTGTCTGCGGAGGACTGATACCAGAGGTTACCCTTGGACTTCTGCACACATGAATATACATGTACATGGGCACTTAAAAACACACATGCACGTCCTTGAACATTTGTGTACACAGACCAAAAAATTAAATAAAATCACTACTATTAGGTAATTCATAGGGACAAGAAATGTATTTCTTACAGCTATAAGGCTGGAAAGAGCAAAGCCAAGCAGCCACAGCTGGTGGGGGTGGGGCCTTCTGCCTGTCTCTTACATGGAGAAAAGCATGGGAAGAAACATGAAGCATGAAAGCTCAGACGAGTTCTCTTATAAAAGCAGCCATCTGAAATGGGGGTCCTATTCTCACGATGCCCTCTAACTCCACCTACGTCCCCAAGCTCACTTGTAGATACCATGAACATATACATTTCTGAATTAGATTTCCAGCAAATGAACTTGGGGGGCACTTTTAAATCACAGCAGTAATTCTCCGCACTTTTCTATTTATACTGAAATAAAATAATTATCAATCTTCACAGGTCTGACTTGACGTGTGTGTGTGTGTGTGTGTGTGTGTGTGTGTGTACTGTACTTATTCTTAATTAATTTTGTGGCTACTATAAAAAAAAATTCATGGCTTAAACAATGCAGTTTGACTATCCTGAAGTTCTGCTTATTAGAGGATATTACTTCTGTCACTGAATTGTTTAGGCTGGGCAACAAGATAATCTGGGATAATCTTCCAGTATGAAGATAAATCTGTAATCATGTCTGGAATCCTCTATTGTATGGCAATATATTCACAGATTTGGAGGAATGTGTATCAACTTGGGAACAGTGATGTCTAATTTTGGTTATCAAATTGACTGAATCTTGAGTCAACTAAAACATAAACTGCTAGGCATTCCTGTGAGAGAGTTTCTCAGTTAGGTTATTTGAAGCAGGAAGGTCCACCATTTTGGTGGCAACACAGATAAAAGGACAAAAAAGAAGAAAACTTTGCTCTCTTGCTTGCTTGCCCTCATTCTCGCTGGCATGTTCATCTACCTTATTGCTAAGACACTACTTCGAGATTAGAAACATCTATAGAACTTCTACATGGGTCCAATATAAACTAAAGATCACCAGGAATCCTCCATGGATTCTGCACCAGATTAGGACTGTGGAACCATCATAGACCGAACAACTAATGTAGTCTTAGTCTCTCCAGTGTGTGACAGCTGTTGCTAGACCACTTGGACCATACTCTGTAAGCCAATCTAATACCTTCTAGCTCTGTCTTTGTATCTATATTGTGAAGGTTTGAAGGAGAACAGTTCTGAGAGAGAGAGAGAGAAAGAGAGAGAGAGAGAAAATTATATAGACAAAAAGCAGAGCCCTTGAAAGCAGAAGAGAAATAAGATTATTCAGGATCCTGGGAACTCAAGGGATAGCACAGTGGTGACTTGTATATTCAAGACACTGCAAACAAAGAAAGCAACTTGGCAACACACTGAACACAAAGAAACACAAAGAGGCCTGCTCATTTTGTTTAGAGGGTCAAGAAGCAGCTTTAACAAAGCTGTGAGAAGATAGCCAGTCAACTGCAGCAGCTCTGCAGAAGAACTGGGGGTAAGCACAAGGCCAGGTGACAGCCAGGCTTCCACCCTCACCAAGAGCTCTTGACATCATGTGTGGTTTCAGAGAAGCTTGAGCTGAGGACCAGAACTTTCACCTCTCTCATACATGAGAATGCCAGACACCACAGCAGAGGAGCCTGAGATTTCTCAGACAGCAAGCATTCAGAGTTTTCCTTCTGCCCACTGGAGTTGACAATCAGGAATCAGGACTTTTATCACTGCCCAGCAGGAATGACACCAGCCTCTACTTTGTGATGTCAGTGACTGCTGTATGTGGTTGAGTAGGTAATGGGGCAATCCTACACACGCTAGCCACAAAAAGATGAAGGAAGCTGGAGTTCCCACCAAAGATGAGCAGTCATGTCCCTAAGGTGCCATAGAGAATCAGGTAAAAGGCCTGGTCTTGTGCTGGTCTGGTGGAGCATGCATATCATCTAAGCACTCAGGGGGAAGACAAGTGAGGTCAGGATACCTGGGCTGTGCAGTGAGCCCCTGTCTCAAAATCTGTGGACTTCTACCGCTCATTGGCAGTCATGAGACAATGACCACTGAAAACAGGAGATACATATGCACGTATACATATACATATGTATACCCATATGCACATATCCACCAAAGACCATAGATACACCACTGAAACCAGGAGACACACATGTATGTTTACGTATGCATACGCAGCATGCACATACACATAAACATAGACATATATCCCGGAAGATAAAAAGAAATATTGAAAGTAGTGAAGGGGGGAAAGCTATTGATAGGAACACAATTATTTGAATATCAACACACTTTACTTAAGAAGCAGAGATTCGAGAACGTTCATATGTTCTCTGAATGCTGGATGAAATGAACTGTTCACCAGAAGTCTGTATTGAAAGTATCCAGGAAAAGTTAGGAGAAACTGAGTCTCAGTTAGTAAAGTGCTTATTGCAAGCTCGTACAGGCAGAGCCCGGTGGTGCACATCTCAAATCTCTACACTAGACACAGAGGCAGGAGGATCTCTGAGGTCAGCCTGGTTGATATAGTGAGTTTCAGGCTAGCCAGGGTTACATGGTGAGACCTTGCCTAAAGGAAACAGCAGCAGCAGCAGCAGCAGCAGCAGCAGCAGCAGCAGCAGCAGCAGC
>JADRCH010000098.1:3329611-3445734 GCA_019843965.1 Rhynchomys soricoides | reverse complement strand
GCAGCAGCAGCAGCAGCAGCAGCAGCAGCAGCAGCAGCAGCAGCAGCTAGTGATTCTTACACCTAATTCAGGATGAATGTGACCCTGAAGCTTACTGGCAAGGCAGTTTAGCCAAATTGTTGATTTCAAAACCATTTTTTTTTAAAAAAAAATCTTCAAAAAAAATGCAGAGCAACTAGGGAATGAACACTTCATTTGCCCTTTGACCCTCTACATGTATATAGGAGCATTTACATGCACATCTGAGCATACACATTACTCAGACACAAAGTGTGTAAAGCAAACATACTTTATTTCTTCTGATACTTATAATTGAAGAGTTACACTGTCTTATGCAGTTCTAAACATCTAAATGACCTTGATATCTAGAAGAAATATAAAAGGCAATCATAAAGAAGGGACAGAGCACTGGGCATAAAAGCTGAATCCCTGAGTAAAGCACTTTCTGTGATCTGTGGATCAGAATGTGAGATGCCCAGCCAGGACACCCTGCAAACCCAGGAACGAATGCAGTCTGGCTTTTGCCCATGGTACTTTCCTTGTACTTTTAGGTCTCGGTCTCTAGCAAGTAAGCTTCCTTTACTTGAATGTGTAGATCGTTTTGCTGATAACAAAGTGTCTGGAATGTTGTAAGAATCATACAAATCCCAGGTAGTGGCCACTACACCTAAACAGACAGAAAAAGTAAAAGGATTTTAAAGCAATTCTAATATTACAGCTTTGTATATAACTGGTCATAAAAAATATAAAATGAGTTTCTATCAAAAACCTGTTAATTTTAACAGCACTAGCAGGACAATTAAAAAGGAATATTTCAGGAGATTACCTCAGGAGACCCCGAGTTGCTTTGCTATTAGCATCTAGAGGTGCTGTCCTGTTTTAGGGCCAGCCCCAGGTTATCTTCTCTCTCCCTTGTTCCTCCCTCCTTCCTACCAGGTCCAGGAAGAATCATCAGCCTGCCACTGCAGGGTTGTCATGGGATTCAGGCTTGAACAAGACCCAGACAATGTCTTTGCTAGTGGCTAACACAACTTGTATTTTACAGATCTGCTTGTGGGAAGTGTCTCACTCTTTTTTACTCAGTAGAGTTCCCTAAACAACTATTTAGGTAAAAACATTGTATCAGTCGGGACAATGACATTGTCCAAAACCTAATTAACTTTATTCAAATCATCAAATATGGCAATGGTGACCAAATATAAACTGGAAATGTCATTGATCTTCAAATACTCACCTCAAAAGCCCTCATGCCTCCTCACTATTGATTTTTGTAGCAGTAATATTATCCTTGGGTGCTTCACTGCTACTGCTGGCCCCACTACGCTTTCAGTTAGAGAATGATGTGGAGTTTTTGTTTTGTTTTTAAGAATGATGTTTTAATAAAGAATTGTTTTCTTAAAAAATAGAGATGAAATCTGGGCCTTGTAAGTGTAAACTACTCTATAGAAAAACTAAGGTTCTCAGCAAAAAGGAGGAGGAAGAGGAGGTGGAAGAGGAAGGGTAGGAGGAGGGAAGGAGGAGAGAGAGGAGGAGCAGAAGGAGGAAGAAGGGGAGGAAGGGAGAGGGGATTAGAGGTGGAGGACGTGGTTCTTTGGTATCTAATGACTGTTTTCAACGAACAAGAATATTAAACTTCACAATAAGATAGATAGCTAATAACTTAGTAGCATTTACAAAGTCACACGAATAAGTTCTGGATATATTTTGACAAATTGATAAGGATATAATCTTTGAAAATTGAATTATGTGTTTTTCTACCATTTAACTGAAATTTTAGCAGGTTCAGCGTAGGAATATGGGGCTACACGTTATTAATAGTTGATGCTGATTGCTACTTTTAGTGTGAGCCATTATCGTATTTGATCACTTAACTAAGTTTAACCCACAAAGCTATATATAGAAAATACGTTCAGGACTTGGTTTTGTTTTTGAGATAGGGTCTTATGTAACCTAGGCTAGTCTCAAATTAGTTATGTACTCAAAGGTAATTCTGATCCCTTGGTGCTCTTACCTTTACCTTGCCCAGTGCTAGAATCATCATGTCAAATGTGGGTGGTTTTTAATGTGTACTGTTAATGTAATGTGTGTGCATGTTAATGTGTGTGGCAAACTCAGATGTTCTAAAGAATAATGTCTAGCAACTTTAAGAAAGGTCCTCTCATGAGCCTAGAATTCACCCATAAGATTAGCCTGACTCAGTGAGTTTCAGGGACCCTCCTGTCTCTGCTGGATTCACAAGCATGCTACCACCAAGCCTAGAATTTGGACATGGGTTTGTAAGGATCAAAAAGTCAGATCTTGTGTGTGAACGGTACTTCATCAAGTGCGCTATCTCCCCAGTCCATGTGTTCAGGTTTTGTGTATCCATTATACCTCAATATAGCTATTGTACAACAAAATGTATAAGCTCCAGTGTCATGCTAAAGATGAAGTAACAGACAATGATCATGACTTATCAATTTTATAAGCCATTTTTAAAAATTATTTAATTTCTTTTAGAAACTTCTTCAAATTACATTCCCCCTACCTTCAGAATTCCTGGGCCTAGGGGGTATCCCAAGTAAATGAGTTGTGACCTAAGCAATTAGGAGGGCTCCCTTTCTTACCCTGGCTGTGAGCACACGGACTAGGGATTCATTGCTTATGTCATGAGTGTATACATATTACCGAATCTTCTGCTAAGGCATAATTCACAATAAAGTTTTTAAAATTTGGCTACAGTATAATTTAACTATATAATTTAAAAATTATATGTTTTGTGGATCAAAAGCATGTCTGGTTTTAGATAAAATAATAAAAGAGATGCAGAAAAGAGCGAAATGGGATCAAGTTTATTGAGAAATAAAGTCTTGAATCTATGGCCGAATGGATTTGCTCATTCTCCCCTTCTGAGAGCAGTGTACACAACATGTGTGTGTTACTGGTCCGTGTAGAGAAGCAGAGGCCTCCCTCTGCTGTAGGGGTGAGATCTGAATGTATGCTTTCTGAAACCAAGTACACCCAGCAACATAATCAAGAGGGGCTAAGCATTAATTCTGTCTCCCAACCTTTCCTTCCAAACAAGTCCCTTCTTTTCCCCTAGAAAAGAGGACACAAGGTATAATTTGACCGAAATTCCTTTACTGTATGTGATTAAGGGGTAGTTCAGAGCATCCTCCACTACCCAAGATTACCCAAGACAACATATTATAGATAGGCTCAAGAATTACATTAAATATGGTAAAGGCAGATGGAATTGCTGATGGACACCTACAGTCCTAACCTTCAGAAGGCAGAGGCAGGAGAATTGTAAGATAGAGACCCCCCTGTACGATACAACAAGCTTGAAGCCAAGCTTGGGCTACACAACAAATTCAAGAACAATCTGGGCTACGTAGCAAAGCTCTTTCTCAAATTAAAAAAAAAAATGTCACATAGCAGAACACTGGTAGCAAGTGTAGTGGTTTTCAAAAAAATGTCACATAGCAGAACACTGGTAGCAAGTGTAGTGGTTTTCCCTCTGACTGTTAGTGTGGTCCAATACACTGACTGTTTACATGCTATCATTGAGTCACATGCATAAATGTCACTTGATCACAATATACTATTCTACTTCATACAGAGCTGGATTGAGCTTGTGAATATGGGAGGCTTTTATATTTATAATCATAAGGAATATCGATCTAGTTTATTATAGTATGATATATTTGCCTGGTTTGGTATCAGAGAAATTATTTTCTCATAAGTACGAAACTATTCTCTTTAATTGTGCAGAGAGTTTTTTTTTCTGGAAGGGGGGGGACAGAGAATTGGTAACAAGCCTTTTATGAATAACGGTTAGAATTCCCCTGAGTAGCCCTTTGGTCCTGGAGGTCTTTCTGACAGGAGCTTTAGGGTTGCAATCTCTTTACGTATTGTAGATCTATCCGGATTTTCTATTTATCCTTGAGTCAGATTAGGTCATCTGTGAATTACAAGGATTCATCCACTTTGTTCTGCTGTCTGAGATGCTGGCTTACAGTATTCTGCAGTCGTCTATTGTTGTCTGAGGACCCTAGTGCTCTCCGCTTGGCTTGCACATCCACCTCACTAGCCTGGCCATTATGAGAGGAGGTATACTAAACCATTGTTGTGAGACGAATTCTCTCCTCAACTGCGTCCACTTTCGATGCTTCCGTAGATGTCTCATCTTATGTTCATTGCTGTTATAGCCTCCTATGGACTGAGCACTGATCAATACACACTGTTCTTTGTTATAGATGACAATTTCTGAGTCCTCTTCTGACTAGTATAGCCATCTCGGGTTGTTTTTTTTTTTTAAAAAAAAAGTGATGATTTTCACAGTTTTGTGCATACTTAGCCATTCTGTTAAGCCTCTTACAGAGAGCGAACATCTGAACTGTCTTTTTTGCTTTTAATTTAGTCAACTAATATCTATCTTTTAATTGTACAGCATAATTAATGTATATTTAAGGTAATTACTGATGTGGCATTATTGGTTTACAAAAAAAAAATCTTGATATTTATGTTCTCTCTACCTTGCTTCTTGACTCCTCAGTCACTATTCTGTGTTTAATACTATTATTATGCTGGTAGTATCTCACTTTTTATTCCATTCTTATGTTTCTTTCTCTCTTTTGTTTTTTGTGGACACCATTTATAGATTACAACGACATTTTGAAAGTTAAAGCTATTTGTTAATTAATTATACTTTCTTCAATAGCATATTAAAACTTTCCTCCTTAAACAATTCTCTCCCACTTCTGTTTTTTTTTTTTAAAAATCATGCCCCATGTAATAAGCTCATTAACAAGCTTATTATTGCTTTATGAATATCTTTAAATTTTTAAAATATTTATTCTCATATTATGATAAGAGTGCTTTGTCTGTATATATCTATGTGTACCACATGTATGCAGTGCCCACAGAGGCCAAAAGAAGGCATTGGAGCCCCTGGATGGGAATTACAGACGGTTGTGAGCCACTGTGTGGGTGCTGGCAATTCAACCCAAATCCTCTGGAAAAGCATCTGGTGCTCTTGACTACTGTGACACCTCCCTAGCCCCTGTGTATCTGTCACTTTTAATCTATACTGCAAAAACAGGCAACTGGAAACCAAGTGACTGGTTCCAACATTTGCCTACATGTCTTTTTTACTGTTATCCATTTCCCCCATGTGGCTTAAGATGACTGTCCACCGTCCTTCTGTTTCCACATAAAGGATTCAGCATTTGTTTAAAGCACTTCTGCCATCAATAAACTCCCTTAGCTTTTGCATATCCAGAAGTATCTTAATTTCTCCGTTTCTAAAGGATGTTGGTTAAAGCTTACTTGACAGCACTATTTTGCATCAGCCCTCTGAATGTCACTGTGCTTGTCCTCCATGGTTTCCAACCCAACACTCAGTGATAAGAATGAGACCATGTGTGTGATGGATCATTTTTCTATCGTTACTTTCAAGACTCTCCCTCTGTCTTATGACTGACTGTATATTTGTGTCTTTGTGTGGATCTCTTCTTGTGGCTGTTCTTCTCAGATCGGACTCTTACTGATTTAGGGAGTCTTGACTTATTACGTGTTCCACGATTCTTTGTGCCCTTCCTTATAGTCTCTCTACAACTACATATGTGTGCTCACTGTCTCATGGGTCTCCATTTAGTTTGCCTTTTTTTCTCTTTCTGTTCAACAAACTAGATCTTTTAAAATCATCCATCATTAAGAAGTACGGTCTCTTCTTCTTTCCCAAACGTTCTGTTGCAAACTCTAGTGCATATTCTCAGTGTCAGGCTTTTCATTAAGGACGACAAATCCTCACATATCTCAGGTTGGCCTTGAACTTGCTACCCAACCAAGCATGAGCATGAACTCTTGATTGTCTGCTTCCACCTCATGAGCACTGAGATGTTACAGGAATGCAGCACTACACTTCACTTATGCCATGCTGTAGCTCAAGCCCAGGGCTTTATGCAAATAAGAATTTGTACTTCTTGCTACCAGGCTACCAAGGAAGGGAAACCAGCAGGATATCAAGGTACTCTCACTCATTCTCCCAAATGTACCAATCAGGCCAGTCACACCCTGCTCCAAGGTAGGAATGAGGGAAAGGCTAAAGGTAGATGGGCCATTTATTCTGGCTCTTTCATATAAAAGGGAGAATCAGGGTGAGCAACAAACATCCCACCTACCTGACACAAATGCTCTTCTGCTAAAAATCAACGGCTGTGCTTCTTGTGAAAGAAAACTAGCTCCTGGCACTGTTCAGTAATAACTGAATCCAAGATTATAGATGGTCTTTTCCCTAGTTATTCCTTTGACCACACCCCATGGGCTTTTGCTTGCACGGTACCCTCAGAGATGTTCCTTTGTAAACACCGAGAGGCAGTAAGGGCAGTACTTAAGAATACAGGTTCTAAGACAAAAGCAACTTAGGTTCCTTCACTATGGCCGTCTCCTCATCTATGAAACAGGAATAATGAACAACCCCACTTTAGAGAGTTATGGTGAGCAGTAAGCTAGTTACTATAGGAGAATGCAAAGACTGTGAGGCATGCAATGTTTTTTATGGTAGTAAATTGTATCATAAAATAATTTTTGTAAGTGATTGAACAGTACAGACTCTGATATAGGGTGAATACAAACTAGACTGGACGATTATGTTACTCAAATACTCTACAGCATTGTTTCTTGTTAATTTCTGAAATTCTCAAAGTTATAAATTATAGTAAGTTATCTGGACAAGTCAATTTCCATTTTCATTCATATAGTTTGACATGCATTGACTGACAGACTTGGGTAACAATATTCAAATATAACAGTTTACCAACAAGAATAAAGCACATACCTTTCTCTTCCATTATGATTTTTTCACACTGAACCTCTTTATTCTTGGGTGCCCCGTTAAAAGTCTGCATCATCCTTTCTACATATAAGTCATTGCCTAATCTATTTCTACAAAGGGTTTCATAATTATTCTTCTTCTCTCTGTGACAAAACAAAAAGTAACTAATGAATACAAATCACTATGAACAGACACCGCCTTTCTACATTACTTGTCCTCAGAGCACTTTCATGAACACAGAGTGTAACAAAATGAGATGTGAGCTTGACAATCTCCTTCAGGAGAGATTTTATTATGTTACCAGCAAAGGGCTCCTCCACACAGTGCTTCCCAAGGCCCAGACTGCCTTCAGTGTTCACCAATAACATGCTAGCACTCTCTTTAGAGAATTTATCAATTTTAATCGGAACAGCTAAAGCTACAAATTCTTTCCAAGTATTACTTTTGTAGCATTGCATGCATGCTGTTTTCATAACTGGTTAACTCTGAGTATTTTTAAATTCACATTTTGTTGTTTGGTTGGTTGTTTTTGTTTTTTTATTTGTTTGTTTGTTTGTTTGTTGAGACAGGGTTTCTCTCTGTGTAACAATCACTGGCTGTCCTGAATTTGCTTGGTAGACTAGGCTGGTCTCAAACTCACAGAGATCCACCTGCCTCTGCCTCCTGAGTGCTGGGGCTAAAGTTGTGCGCTGCCATGCCCAGCTTAGATTCACATTTTAATTTCATTTATCTAGTACATTATTTCTGCATTCCCAGTGTGTATGTGAATCTCTTACTTAGGATTTTTAAGTTTTCATTTCAATGTGGTCAAATAGTTAAGTAAAATTCTACTTTGAAGTTTTAATTTAAAATTATTATACCTCCCTTTCAGTATGAAGTGATCTTTCCCTTTTAAAAAAATGTCTGCTTTTTCTGAAGGTTATGTATTTTTTTTTCCTAATTTTCTTCTTCTTAAAATATCGTCTTTTGGAGTATAGAGATGGCTGAGTATTTAAGAGCCCTTGTAGTTCTTCCAGAAGGTCCCAAGTTTGCTTCCCAACATCCTTATCAGGAAGTTAAGAACCAAGTGTAACTCCAGCTCCAGGAAATGTGACGTCCTCTTCTGGCTTCTCTTAGCACCCCCCCGCCTCACCCCCACACATCTTTAAAAATCTCTTTACTCTTTACATTTGGTATGCAGGAGTGTCTGTACAAAGAACTGAGGCCATTTCTTTTTATTTTTTCTTCTAGAGAAAAGGCTCTGTCAGTAGCTCAGGAAAACCTCTCCTCCCCCAACCTCCCATGAACAGTCCTCGGTGATTTGTTACATGTCTGAAACACTCACATGTTAGACCATTATTTTTATAATCTGTTTTTTTGTTTGTTTGTTTGTTTGACATTTTATTTTGTGTAATTATTCAGACCTATTTTTTCAGTTAATCTTTACTCAGTTATGTTTAAGCTAATGCTTGCTTTTTGACAATTGCATACAGTTCTTATTAAAATGTGTCATTCTGAGCTTCTTAATGTAAATGTTTAACCATCTTATCTGCTGTGACGCTTCACAACTATTCCATACTTCCAATCATGCCGTATCTCTAACATTCTCAGAGTCTGAATTTAGGATGTTGTTTACCTTTTAATAATGATTTATCTCTATTGACTTGGTATATTTTTATCAAATTCAATCTGAGGGAATTTTTTGAGTGCATTTATTGTTGCTGTATGTGTGGTAGTAATTTAAATGTGTGCTGTATGCACATCTGTGCATGGGTGTGAAGGCCAGCAAGAATGTCAGCAGTCCTGTTCTAACTCTTTTTATCCCTTGGGATAATATCCCACTGACCCTGAAGATGGACCAGCAGCCAGCAAATCCCAACAAACCTTCTGCCTTCACCCCTCCCCCCCCCACACCAGCCACACAGGTTTCTTAGGCACGGGGATTCTAACTTAGGGCTCGGCACTTTGGATATGTGCATAGAGTGTTTTTATTGAATCACAGGAAGGAATATATCCTCTGCCTCAAACATTTATTCTTTGTGGTGAGAACAAAATCCTCTTTTCTAGCTATGTTGTAACACACATTAACTATGGTCACACCATGGTGACAGGACACTAGGACTTGGTCTTGCCCACTATAACTTTGTACCTGCTGACCACTGCCCTTTCTTCTTAAGAAGTTTACATAATTATACAGAATATGCTAAAGATAAGAGCTTTTCCCATAGAAAAACACCCTGTGATGTAAATATTGTCCATATAAGATCACAGGGTATGTATGTAATTTCAAGGAGGATATCTAGAAACCCCCAAGGCTCTTCCAAAGAACATGCACTCCTAATTCAGCATCCGAGTTACACAGAAGTGACACAGACAACTGAGCTGTACATACATTATTTTCTCAGCTTCTTCGGATTCTGTTGAGAACATGACTGTTGGCAGGTCAAAGAATCTCAGTGTTTCTGTCTCAGTGAGAATGATTTCTATATTCTTCTCCAGCTCTTCCTTTGTTATGGCTGTCTCAGCTATGGTCCTCACAACTCGTACATCTAAAACACACAACATTATGAGATCATCCTGGAGCTGCCAGTGTGCACACTTCCTAGTCTCTAAAACACAGTGATGACTGACAGACTGGATGCATAAACAGGACCCAGCATTTTGCTGCATCCAGGAAATGCACCTCCGTGTTAAAGACAAACACTACCTCAGAGTAAAGGTCTGGAGAACAATTTTCCAGGCAAATGGCCCCAAGAAACAGGCTGGAGTAGCCATTCTAATATCGGATAAAATTGACTTTCAACCAAAAGTCATCAAAAAAGATAAGGAAGGACACTTCATACTCATCAAAGGAAAAATCTACCAAGAAGAACTCTCAATTCTGAACATCTATGCCCCAAATGCAAGGGCTCCCACATTCATAAAAGATACTTTACTAAAGCTAAAAGCATACATTGCGCCTCACACAATAATAGTGGGAGACTTAACACCCCACTATCAACAATGGACAGATCTTGGAAACATAAACTAAACAAAGACACAGTGAAACTAACAGATGTTATGAACCAAATGGATTTAACAGATATCTATAGAACATTTCATCCTAAATCAAAAGAATATACCTTCTTCTCAGCACCTCATGGTACCTTCTCCAAAATTGATCATATAATTGGTCACAAAACAAACCTCAACAGATATAAGAAGATGGAAATAATCCCATGCCTCCTATCAGATCACTACGGATTAAGGCTGGTCTTCAATGGCAACAACAACAGAAATCCCACATACACATGGAAGCTGAACAATGCTCTCCTCAATGATAACATGGTCAAAGAAAAAATAAAGAAAGAAATTAAAGACTTCCTAGAATTTAATGAAAGTGAAAGTACAACATACCCAAACCTATGGGACACAATGAAAGCAGTGTTAAGAGGAAAACTCATAGCTCTGAACGCCTCCAAAAAGAAACTGGAGAGAGCATATACTAGCAGCCTAACAGCACACCTGAAAGTTCTAGAACAAAAAGAAGCTAGTACACCCAAGAGGAGTAGAAGGCAAGAAATAATCAAACTCAGGGCTGAAATCAACCAAGTAGAAACTAAAAGAACTATACAAAGAATCAACAAAACCAGGAGCTGGTTCTTTGAGAAAATCAACAAGATTGATAAACTCCTAGCCAGACTAACCAGAGGGCATAGAGACAGTAGCCAAATTAACAAAATTAGAAGTGAAAAGGGAGATATAACAATAGATTCAGAGGAAATTAAAAATATTTTTTAAATAATCACAAACATCCTTTAACAAACACAATCAACATCTGATATGTATACAGTATATATCAACGTATAGTAACGTATACTCATCTGTATACATTAAATGCTAATAAATGTATTCTAAATAAACCATGGAAATGTTCATGCTACAATTCTAAAGGAAGGCCATCCAGAATAGGGTCTACTTTGTAGCTACAGTAATATAAAATAAAGGTCAGGAAAAAGGAAGTGTTTAAGGTAGTCCTTCTTAATGATTAACTCTTAAAAATGCTGTTTGTGCAATAGATTTTGAAATAAAGACAGGATTTTAAATAAGTAAATCTGACTAAGATAGGATAAGCAAAACGAAGTAAATCAGTTGTCCACGTGGACAGTTTTGAGATACACCTGAGAAAATAAGAAGGTATGAGCTGTCCAAAGGTCCACAGGAACATGGCTAATTTTGAGACTGCCAAAAAAAACAAACCAGGCTCTTGGTTCTCTGATCACTCTTTTATACCACCACAGGTTGGCTAGTGACTGGCTATATGTAAAGTAGCATTGTAGCATTTGTGCAGTTCTAAATATAACCTTGCATGAGATGTGGTACACACAGAATCACATATGTTGCCAGTCATGTATTAGCTAGGGAAAATACGTCTCATTAACCATCTTAATGCAGAGGAGCACTATCCAGACAAAGCCATAGAAGAGCAATCAGCCCAGGCTTACCACTTCCTGAACGTTACTTGAATTTGATACATATTAAGAAACTAATTTCTGCAGCAATATGTGTCTACACAATCTATTTCACGAGTCATGAGCACCAGCTCCACACTAGCCTTACAGTAGATGGAGACTACACTTGCATCTTTACCTAGAAACCTATCTATGCTATTTTTGCTTCTGGTGATGGAGGAACACATCTTTCTCCACCCCTGGTGTTTAAGCTCCAGCTGTGTATAGCAATCATGGCTCCCTTTCACATCTTCACACAGGAAGCCCCTTGAGAGGAATAGGAAAGGCTTTGTGGCGGTCTACATTTAAGAAATGGGTGAGTCGGTCAAGTCTGGGGCTTCAATAGCACTTTTATTCATAATGTAGCATTTTGGTTCCAATATATGTTTTTTTTTCAATGAATTCAGAAGTGGGTAGGGAAAACTATGTATTATCTGGTCACATTAAGACACCCCAGTAAAGAATGATCCATGAAGCCTTCCTTCAGTTGCTGATTAGCTACAATGGGCCCAGTGCAATTACAATCAGACTGAGCTACAAAATAGTGCCTCTATCTCCTCACAGATTATGTGCTAGCTACAGGTGCTTTATGAGATCATGTAAAAGTACACGGTACACACTGTTCTCCGCACTGAGTAAATGGTGATCTGTGCTTAATGTGCTTGCACAAATGAAACTCCAAGCATATTTCCAAGGCTCTGAAAAGTATGTGCGTCAGAAGACCCAGAAGGATTGTGAGAGACTTTAAGGTAGTTTAGGATGATGTACTCATTTTAGAATAGTTCAGGGTGTAGAAAACTTGTTAAGAATATTAGTTTGTATACAGCCTGCACTCAGTGGTCCCCATTGGAAAACACTCCTCTGCTGTCTGTACCTAATGCAACTAATGAACTCATAGTGACCCTTCATCATCTAAAGCCCATTGTTTATTCCAGTCTGCTTCACTTTTAATGCCATTGAGGAGTACTAGTACTAATTCTTCTTTTAGATTCACACAGAGTCAAAATTTCTGACCCAGAACTGTTCCTATCTAAAAGAACTGCAGTGACAAAAATGGAGAAGAGACTGAGGGAAAGGAGGTCCAATGACTGGCCCAACTTGGGATCCAGCTCATGGTAGGGCACCAAGACCTGACACTATTACTGATGTGCTTACAGATGGGAGCCTGGCATGGCTGTCCTCTGAGAGTCCCTACCAGCAGCTGACTGAGACAGAAGCAGATACTTACACCCACCTAACCATTGAACTGAAGTTGGGGGGCGGGGCCCTATGGTTGAATTAGGAGAAAGATTGAAGAAGCTGAAGGGGAGAGCGACCCCATAGGAAGACCAGCAATCTGAACTTACCCAGACCCCAGGGAGCTCCCAGAGACTGAGCCACCAACCCGGAGCATACCCTGGCCAGTCTGAGGCCCCTGGCACAAATACAGCAGAGAAAATGTGCTTAATCCTCCAGAGAGTTGAGGCCCCAGGGAAGGGGGAGGCCTGGGGGGAGCACCCTCTTGGAGGCAAGGGGGAGGAAGAATGGGATGAGGAACTGTGGGAGGGGGAACCAAGAGGGGGAGCAATGACAGTAATGTAAATAAATAAAATAATAAAAATTGAAAAACGCCCTCATAATTTATTCCAAAATATCTGCCAAAACATCACATTCGATTATCTTGTTCCTGAGGTTTCCCTAGACCTTGTCGGTTTCCTGTGTTAGAAGACTGAGGAGTATTGATCATGCATTATGTAGACCGTGTTCCCATTTAGGAATGCCTGAGGTGGGACATGGGTTTCTGGGAAGAAGTAAAAGAGTCAAGTCTTATCTTACGGCACCATCAGGACTCTCAACATGACTTACCGCTGACATCAATACCTCTTAGCTGAAACTGGATTGTTTAATACACTGTAGTCTGGAGAAAGCCACAGTACAAAACCTCATTTAAGAGGATAGGAAGCTATATCTTGAGGGACAAATACCTATGTAAGTATTTAGAACTCTTCTCTACGGGAGTATACTCTACCTTTTATCAAATATCTAATAACGGGCCCATGAATACTGTTGATATGAGTCATTACCCAGCACTATACTTTTTGTTGTTGAAGTTGTCTACCTTTGGCTAATGGGAATACAAATGGCTGTTTTGTCTGTGACATTCTTTTTCGTTTTCTTTGCTTTTTTTTTTCCTTTGACGGTAGGGAGGGTGGGGTTTTTGTTCAATAACTTTTTTACTTCCTTGCTGACGGTAGGGAGGGTGGGGTTTTGTTCAATAACTTTTTTACTCCCTTGCAGCTCACCTGATATGTATGCCCAAGGCCCAGAATCATCTATTTCCGAACGGTTCTTAGTTTCTTTTACTGCAACACTGAGAGTGAACCACTGAGATATTCCATGAACAGACCCTTATTTTTATGAGAGAGTATGATTATTTATTTGGCAATTGAAGTTTTTTAGAAAAAGGGTGGGGGACTGGAAAGATGCTCAGTGTTTGGGGACACTTGCAGACAAACTGAGGTTCAGTATCTGGCACTGGCATGAAGACTCCTGCCAATCTGTAGCTCTAGTTCCAGGCACTGCACACACAGAGTGCACAGACATACATGCAGGCAAAACACCCATACACATAAATACTTAAAAAGAATGATAATGATTTCTAAGTATCAACTTGTATCAACATGTTCAGGTAAAATGGGAGTTTCTCTTTAGGTAACACAGACACGCAGACACACACACACACACACACTCACACACACACACACACACACACACACACACACACACACACACACACGAGTGGAGATATTGTTAAGGACTAAACATTCAGGGCCTTCCATGTAGCCAAATGTTTTGCCACTGAGATACATTCTCATCTCCATCTTTTGTTTTGTTTTGTTTTGTTTTTCGAAACAGGGTTTCTCTGTATAGCCCTGGCTGTCCTGGAACTCATCTCCATCTTTTTATCAACTCTCAGGCACAACTAAGAAATTAATCTTATAATGGTATACAATCTATGACAAAATAATCTAGGTTTTACAAAAATGACAATTTTATTGTGGGGAGACAAGACTTCAACTATTGAAAATGCATTAAAACTGTAAAATTAAGGGGCTGAAGACTCGACTCGGTGATTAAGAGCAATGATTGCTCTTCCAAAGGTCTCAGGTTCAATTATCTGCACCCACATGGCACCTCAGAACAGTCTGTAATTCCAAGATCGGACACCCTCACACAGACATACATGCAGGCAAAACACCAATGCACATATAAATAAAAATTATTTAAAAACTGTAAGAGTAAATAAAAAAGGGTTTTTTATTACCTGTAAAACTAGCCAGTCTATCCCTTTTGTAGGATGGATCTTCAAGGTCCTCTGTTATTGATTCAGTTGTTGATATACTTGACTTAGACACTGTACTGCTCCCCATGACTGACCTTTGAAAATTATTAACATTACTCATTTGTTCATTGTCCTTATGAGAAGCTAAAAATATAAATTAGGTTACAATAACAGATGGAAAAAGCAAACGAACTGCAGTCAAATAAGCAATGTAAATCACAGTAACTTTACAGTTTCTGTTGATTTTTCATGTTCTTTAAACCTATGCCCAGAGGCCATCACTGTGTTCCTAATGCAAATTTCAGACAAATGTCTAAACTACAGCTCCCCCTTGGACTCCATCCTCAGTATCGCTTTTCAGCACTTCATCGTTGGGTGTTTCCGTGCCTCTGTCAGTTCTCTGAGGGGCTCAGCTCAGGACACTCTTCCCTTTGTTTCTCACCCAGGTTCTGCCCATTCTTTACCACTCATTTCCCAAAGTCCAGTTTTACAAAAGTCCTCTCAAAAGATAACTCAAGAGCTAGCTACACCAACAGCAGTCTCCTCCAATTTGAAACGTTCCCTACAAGAGGGGAAAGCTCAAGGGACTCAGGAGGTAAATGAAAGGCCATGCCTGGGAAAATAGTAACTTGGAAGAGCCTCAAAAGCTCCTCCCCAGCTTAACACAGGTTAACAAGTGCCAGGGAGGAGACTGAGCTGCTGAGCTGAGAAGGGAAGAGACTCTGGGTCTTTGGAGCTGCTTACAGGTGGTACAGGGAACTCCGCATGGCTTATGGTCACCATGGACAGAGGGGGGTGGGGGGTTGGTCTACTTCTCTGTGATGCAGATGTTCTTTTAGAGTCATCCTTATTCCTGTAAGCAACCCTTTATCCACTCTTAAGTAGTGCCATTCCCTTCCTGGGGCAAGTTCAAGTGTATTACATCTTCCCAGGAAAAGCTTTCAACCAGGCATATATACTTAATGCCCAGGAAATAGACACAAGAACTCAAAAGGAAATTTTAAACAAATGAGCATCTGCCACTCTAATGTCCTCTTACATTCATGGCTTCTATTGTTCACCAAGAGGTCAACCGTATTGGAAGATCCACTGTTTCTCCCCGGCACTCCACATGGCTCATGTGAGGATTGAATGCAGGCTCTAGAGCAGTGCATGACTGCACTGTATGTTAAATGACAGCCATAAACTCCCCACAGAAACTGGGGGGGGGGGGGGGGGATATCTCATTGGAATTTGCAACTGGCTGTGACTTTTTTTGGCTCCTTGGGAAATCTTAGGATCTACACACTTTAAACACTGTTTTGGAATTTGTGGGAACTAGTCAGTCAAGCTCTGAACATGAATGATTAAAACATGAGTGCTGATATACTAGGATTGAAAGAGTGACATTAGAAAACTGAAAATTAATATACATTCAAGATGTATGCAATAAGAACAGAAGGACAATATAAATGGAATAAAAAGAACTAGGGCCAGCATACTTCACCTTGTGTACTGCCCTAACATGCTAGGGTTTAATGTATTCTGATACAGGCTATAGGAAGAAATATAATCTGATCCAAGCGATCCTTCTTGGGATGTCAGGAGTTTGTTTGGCTTTGCTGGTAAGGCGTGTGGATCTGGATGGTAGAGAGGTCTGGGAGTAACATCAACTCCTTTTGGATCAAGCACCTGCAAAACAATGGTTGTTTAATGGAGTGAATAACTAAACAGGGTAAGGTTTCGAACTCTTGGAAAACAAAAACAAGCACAGCAGAAAGTACTAAGTATCATGGTCTTAGGACAAAATAAACACAAAACCTCAAATGATTCAAAATTTTATACTTCACATTTAATTAGCCACGTATCTTTTAAAAATTGTACTCATGTGCCTGTATATAAGTAGTAAATACAGAGGAGACATGATCTGAAGGTGTTAGCACATTTTTGTCACTGTTTGAAAAGTGTTAGTACATGACAGAAAGAGACCTAGATAGGATAGCCAATCACTTTTCATATGGCCCCTTGATGTAATCAAGAGACAAGATGCATATAGAAACTGCTGGCATGACAGCAAACTTTTTAAAGACTTATATGTTTATTTTATGTGAGTACACTGTCGATCTCTTCAGACACACCATAAGAGGGCATCAGATCCCACAACAGATGGTCATAAGCCACCATGTGGTTGCTGGAAATTAAACTCAGGACCTTTGGAAGAGCGACTAGTGTTCTTAACTGCTGACCCATCATCTCTCTAGCCTGACAGCAAACTTTTTAATTCTTTTTCTGTTTGTTTGTTTGTTTGTCTGATTGGTTTTTGTTTTTCAAGACAGTCTCTTTGCATAGCTCTGGGTGTCTAGAGCTTGCTCTGTAGACTAGGTTAGCCTTGAACTCAGGGATCCACCTTCTCTGCCTCCTGACTGCTGGGATTAAAGGCAGGCACCACCATCTCCAGTCACAAAAAGCCTTTTTTAAAAAATTATATATATAATACAGTTTTTAAAATACTATATTCTAATGATAAAACACACAGAAATTAGAATGGCAAAATGATACTTTATTTGTATTATTAATAGTTTGGACTATATAATACTATAAGTACAGGTTTGAGAAAAATGCTTTCCATGCAGTCTCAAGTAGAGCCTACTAAAGCTGGAGGGACCCAAGAACGTCAGTTCAGCATGACTGTGTCAGCAATTCACTCCACATATACTGTGGTGTCTGAATGAGGACAGCCCCATAGCTTATGTATGAATATATGGTCCCCAGTTGGTGGAACTCTTGGGAAGGACTGTTGGAGGTGTGTCACTAGGTGTAGGCACCAAAGTTTTAAAAGACTCCTGTTATTCCTAGTGCTTGTTCTCTGCCTTATGGTTGTGGATCAAAATGTGAGCTCTAAGCTGTTCCTTCACTCCGACACCATGGACTCTAAGCTTCTGAAGCCATAAGCCTACAAAAAGTTTTTTTTTTTTAAAGATTTATTTATTTATTATATGTAAGTACACTATAGCTGTCTTCAGACACTTTTTTCCTGCTCTCTCTGGTCCCGCTTGTTGTAGTTGTCTTCAGACAGCCCCAGAAAAGGGCATCAGATCTCATTATGGATGGTTATGATCCACCATGTGGTTGCTGGGATTTGAACTCAGGGCCTTCGGAAGAGCAATCAGTGCTCTTAATCGCTGAGCCATCTCTCCAGCCCCAAGAAGTTTTTTTTTTAAATAAGTTGCCTTGGTCTTGCTGTTTTACCAAAGCAAGGGAAAAGTAACTAAAATGTTCGCCTTTTAATTTAAATTTTATTTAATTTTTTTAAATTCTTTATTTCCAGTCTTACATATATGTCTCCTGATGGTTTTGCTTTTGTTTGTTTGCTCAGGTCTTAGGACTATTGTTTATGTGTTTTTACCCAGTTTACTCTAAGGCATTCTTCACTATATTGTTCAGCAACATTGCATATATCCCTCCTCTGCTTTCTCTCTTCCTATCCCCTCCCGCTTTGCTTCTTAATTATAACCCTCTACGACGTAACAATGTCTAACCCTCTACTAAGTACCAATGTCTAACCCTCTACTAAGTAACAATGTCTAACCCTCTACGAAGTAACAATGTCTAAAAGCTGTGGCCCATATGGTCTCTCAACCTTCCCCTCCTGTTTACTTTACCCACCTCAATTTTATTTTCCTTTTCAAAATCTGATTCATACTTAATCCTGAGTATATGCCATATTACCCTTGATTATTTATCCTCCAATAGTTATTGAGAGCAAAGGCACCAATGATGTGATTGACTAGCTAGTATGATACTTGCATCACGGGAATATCAAGCATCTGTGATTGTTCTCGCAGTTAATATATTCAGGGAATCATACAGGCTTTATACCAGTCACTCAGCTCCTGGACTGAGGAACTATTTGCCAAACTACACAGTCAATTGTATCACTTCCAAATTCCACGAGAACATAGCAAATACTTTAACTGGAAAAAAAAAAAAAGGTGGCTGGTAAGTAACAGCAGATATGTAAACCCCAAGGAAGTAATTAGCAAAACACAACTCATCCAAAAGTTACCAATTCTACGGTAATGGCATCTCACGAGGGTGAAATCGCAGCTGGGGAACTTAAGTATATACGTTCAAATCAGGCCCTGGTTGAGAACATAAACAGATGAACCTAATAAGGCAGGTGCTGCAAGATGTGAAACAGGACTTCAACAAAGAGCTAGACATTTGGAAGAAAAACCTATCTGATGTTCTAGAAATGGGAAACATGAGTCAAATCAAAAGCTCTGTGGGAAGTCCCATCAATAGCATGAAACAAGGAGATGACAGAACACTGAACTGGAAGGCAAGGTGAGGGAGCCCACAATACCACAGTGAGAATTCTGGGATACACTGGGATAGACATTTCAGAAAAGGCAAATGTGTGGCTGACAGGCATAGAAGACAGAGAATTTAGTTCCAAAAGCATGGAAAACAGTTTTTAAAGGATCAACAGAAAAAACTTTCGAAGTCAAGAGAGAGATGCTAATACAGATACTGGAGGCCTTTAAGTCACCAAACAGATGAGACATAAAAGAGTCTCCTCTCATTGCATCATGATTAAAATACTAAACACACAGAAGTATATGGAAGGTAGGGACCACGAGGGTGTTAAAAGCATCAAGAGAGAAAAGCCACACGCACACCAAGCAGGCCCATCAGTATGACAACAGGTTATCCAGCTGAGAGTTAAAGGTCAGAAGGGCCTAGGCAGATGTATTTCAAGTTCTGAAACAGAACAAATACAACAGAGGTTACTACAATTGAAGAAAAATACCCCCCCCCAAAAAAATGATGAAAGGAATTAATGATCACTATGCTAGTTTTACACAATAATCAATAAAGGAATCCTTTGGACTGAGAGAAAAACAAATTCATCCACAAGGCCACAGTGGGAAAAAATCATGCTACAATAATAGTTAAGCAAAAGAGAAAGTGGAGGAGGGACCTAAACATTACAAAACCAGCAAAATGGCAGCAAGGGTGCACGTCTTTCGGCTTCAATTCCCCTAATCAAATGGCACAGACTAGTAGTATACTGGACTAAAGAGCAGGAATTGTCTATTTGATGCCTTCAAGAAACACATCTAAGCATAAAAGAGATGTGAAAAGATGAGATACTTCAACATCCCAAGGGGTAGAAAGAAAATGGACTTAGGAAACAAACAGATGTTGCTGTTCTGACAGACTTCACATCAAAATTACTGAGAGGTGATAAAGGTGGTCAGTGTGTAGGGATTAAGGAAACCATCCTTCAGGCCACTAGGATTCTAAATGTATACTCCCTGAGCACAGACGCACCCAATTTCATAAAACAAATACTAGTAGATGAAAGCCACAAATTAATACGAGTAAAAAAGTAGTGGGTGTCTTCCATACCCTGCTCTCACCAACTGGTAGGTCTTCCCCCAAAAATAAACACAGAAAGTACTGGTTCTTTGAAATGACAGATAAAACTGTCAAATGCTTAGTTAAACTAATCAAGAGGGGAGGAGGAGATGGGAGGGGAGGAGAGAGAAGACCAGGAGAGGAAGAGAAAAGAGAGAAGAACCCAAATAAAATTAGAGACGGAGAGGGAAGAATTACAACCGATACCAATAAAATTCAAAACAAAATTATGCTTTATCTTGAAAATACACCCAACTAAACTGGACAATTTGAAAGAAATGGATGAATTAGTAGATGCCTATGGCTTACCAAAATTAAAACAAGACCAGAAAAATTAAATCGAACATGAGATCAATGAAAACTAGTGAGATTGAAACAGAAATTAAAATCTCTCAACTTAAAAAAAAAAAAAATTCAGTTCCATATACCCACTCCATTTTTTAGATTGGGTTGTTTTCTTGATAATAAGATTTGTGAGTTCTTTGCACATGATGGACGTATATTTGGCAAGGATTTTCTCCTATTCTATTGCTGCCTCTTCATCTGCTTGACAATTTCCTTTGCTGCACATCATGAGATTCCATTTGTTGATGATTTGCCTCATTTCTTGAATGGCTGTAACGCTATCCAGAGTGTCCTAACCGATGCCCGAATCCTGAGGTAAACCCTCTTCTCCTCTATGGTTTCAGGTCTTATGCTGAGATCCTTGATCCATCTGGAGTTTAGCTTTGCCCAGGATGATTTCACTCATTCTTCTAAACATAGCTACCCAGTTTCCCTGGTACTTTTTTAAAGGGCCATCTTTTCTCCAGTGCGTATTTTTGCCGTCCTTATTCAAATTAGGTGGCTACAGTTGTATGACCTTGTACTTGGGTTCTCTAGTCTACTCCAGTGACCTATATGTCTGTTTTGTGCCCTGCCATGCTGTTTAGAATGCCAGATCTCTACAGTATAAATTGAAATTGGGTTTGTCATACCCTCAGCAATGCTGTTTGCTCAGAATTGCGTTGGCTGTCTGGAGTCTTTGCTGCCTTTTTTATTTTTTTGTTATTCTTCCCATTTCTGTGAAAACAGCATGGAGATGTTTACAGGGATTGAGCTCAGTACTTTGGAATGATAGGCATTCTCACAACAGTGAGTGTACCCATCTGTGAGCACAGGGGGACTCTTATGTACTAATGCCTTCTTCAACTTTTTTTCTTCAGTGTTTTAGTTGTCATTATAGAGGTCTTCTGCATCCTTGGGTGGGGTTTACCCCAAAGCACTTTTTGGAAGCTATTGTGACTAGGATTGTTTCCCACTCTTCAGTTTGCTTGTCACCAGTACCACAGAAGGCTAACAATTTTTGTGTGTTAGTATGTAGCCTGTCACTTTGCTGAAATTGTCAAATAAAAGATACTTTAAATATCTATTCTAACAGCCTTCTACTGATATTTCCTTTCTTGTATCGGGTTTATTACCTTCAATTACAAAATTTGACATGTAAATAAGATAAAGCACAGTCTTGCAATCACCAATAAAGGAAATAGTAAAACACTGGTGCCTCCCGGCCCCCACTCCGGACCCCCTCGCTGGTCCGTACGGATCAAAACCTTTCTCCCCACTGTGAAAATCATGAACTGCTTTACATTCACAATCCTTTCCCTCATTTCCAGTCATAGCTTTGTTAAGTACCTTTAATAGTTTTTTAATTTTCATAGAATACACACACACACACAAAGTATGCATGAAGCTCACAACCTAGTGAATTCTCTAACCAAATAGCAGTGTTGTACTCAACAATCAGATTTAGGAACAGTAATTTACCAGCATCCCAGATCTTTCTTTCAGGAGAGCTAGTATCCATCTTCCATCAAATGTAGTAATTACCTTGACATCACATACTAGCCTGTAAGCATCACTCAGATGAAACCATATGAATGCAGTCTTTGATACTGGTTTCTTTTGTTCACCATTATGCATGTAAGATTCAGCTGTATTACCGGCTATAGCCACGGATTATTAATTTCATTGTTATATAGTAATTCACTGTGGAAATGTAACATGTTTTATTCATCTATCATGGGAATTTATGTTTGCCAGTCTTGTTCTTATTGTTTTTCTTTTTCTCTTTTGGTTTTTAGAGGCAGGGTTGCTCTGTGTAGCCCTGGTTGTCCTGGAACTTCCTCTATAGACCAGAGCTGGCCTCAAACTCACAGAGATCCTCCTGCCTCTGCCTCCCAAATGCTGGAATTGAGGGCTTACACCATCACCTTGGCTTTCAAATGGTGCTGCTGGGTTGGTTAAACAGCTCGGTGGGTACAGGGCATGTGATGCTCTAAGGTGGGTCCCCAGGATCCACATGGGGGAAAGAAGAGAACTGTCCTTTGACCTTAATGTACACACCCTGGCTTATATGTGTGTTACACATTGGTGGCACGTGCCATCAATCTGAGTAAGAGATTATGTGCACACTCACCTTTTTTTTTTTAACATTGTACTTATTTTATGTATATGAGTACACTGTAGCTGTCTTCAGACACTCCAGAAGGAGACATCGGATCCCATTAGAGATGGTTGTGAGCCACTATGTGGTTGCTGGGATTTGAACTCAAGACCTCTGGAAGAGCAGTCAGTGCTCTTAACAGATGAGCCATCTCTCCAGCCCTGTGCACACTCACCTTTAAAATGCTGATGTAGTTCCCACATGGTTCATGCAGCAGAGATAAAAGGTTTGATTTCACCAGGTATTTGCCAACACTTGGTATTTCCCACATGGGTTAAAGAAACCTCCTTTATTTTTGAAATTTTACAGTCCTATGTTGCCTCGTAGCTGACACCCTTTCTTCAACAATGTGTTCTATTTCCCCAAGTGTATATTTTTTTAATGTTTTTATTTACTATGGTATAAAGTAATGCACTCAACTATTTTACTGCATTTTATTTATCAGTTTTACTTTTAATAGATAGGATGAATTGCTTCCAGGTTTTGGGCACAAGTGAAAATTGCTCAGTAAACATATACGTAGAATCATCTTCAGGTATGTTCTCATGCATTTGCAGATGTGGACCAGCACTTCAAAAGTCTCTGAACGCTTTCAGTAACTGCAGCAGTGTGGCAGGTTTTTTTATTTTTGGAAGAAGAGAACCGGTTCCCGCAAGCTGTCCTCTGACCAACACAAGGTCACTCTGCCACACATTGAAACTCAAGGACAATTTTATTAGAGTTTGAGAGAAAAACAACAGTTCAGTCAAGCTGTAACTCTTGACAGCTACCAAGAGGAAGGAAATTATGGGGTTATTTAAAATAGACTCGGGGACTGGACAGACGGCTCAGTGGGATTAAGAGCATTTACTGTTCCTACAGTGGACCAGAGTTTAGTCCCCAGGACCCACATGTGACCACTGCCTGTAACTCCAGTTCCTGAGAATGTGTCACCCTCTTTAGGAGGTACGTGCGCTCATGTGCATGTACCTCTACACATATACACACTTACAAATAATCTTAAAACGGAAACAGAATTATAATGAATGTTACCTGTGGGCCGGCAGGATGGTTCAGTGGTTATGGGTGCTTGCTGCCAAGGCTGATGATTTGCATTTAAAAACTCACAAGGTGGGAGAGAACCAAGCAGCTCTCAAGTTGTCCTCAGGACTCCACACCTGTGCCAGGGTGGCCATGCCCATACACGTGTACACAAAAAGTAAACAAGTTAACACAACAAAAAGGGGTTGGAGAAAAGAAAATTACCTGTACTGATTTAGTGGTAGGAATGTTTAGCTTTTCTGCCGGCTTTATCTCAGATAAAAAACCCATAGTTCTTGACACGGCCATTTTGCTTTGATTTGTGCCAGCATATCCTTTCCCTCCACTTGCTTTTGATGGGTTACCTAAGCTAATGGACTTCCTTGGTTGTGCGCAGGTACTCCTATACAAAGAAAATAAAATATAGAAGACCCAGGATTGAAAAGAAAATTTAAATTATAGCAAAAGTAGACTTCCATTAGGAAATGTGAATGGCTTAAACATATACCATGTTGATTCTATTTTAAGTGCATTTCTGGAGAGTTTACATGTACCGCCACTTTTGCTTTCAAAGCAACCTTAAGAGGTTGGAACTAACATCATTTTATGTAAAAGGACACAGGGCCATTGATAGGGTTCTGTGGGTAAAGGTGATTGTGGTGCAAGTCTGGAAACATGAGTTCAATCCCCCAAGACCATGTAAAACGCCATATTTGAAGACAGAAGTGTCATCCAGAATCTTCCTAGCTAGCCTAGAACAACACTGCAAAAGAAACAGTAAGAGAGGCCCTACCTCAAAAACAAAGCAAGAGGAGAGAACCAAGTCCCCAAAGTGGTCCTCTGACCTCCATGTGCACGCCCACAATCACAGACGTGCAAATACACTCATACACAATAAGAAACAAAAACATATTAAATGGGTAAAGTTAAACATGAGTAATAAAACCTGAGGGGAAGTACCCTATTCCCTTTTCAACAGATTATATAAATTTTAAATTATAGTAAAATATTTACATTGAGGAAGGATTATATAATTGTACTATGAAATTTAGTTCACAAATTCCCAGGACAGGCCCAGCCTTTATCATTTGACCATTACAGTTCTCTGTATGGAAAACTTTTGATGATCTACTAGATTCTAAAAAGCAAATACACTTTCAAAAGAAGCAATTTTAGCAGTTTTAAATATAAAACTGGACAATGAATAAATGCTTGAATGTATAGTTTTTTGAGTGTTCTACCCTGGACACCTTCCTTTAGTCTCCAAAGTCATGCTTCTCAACCTTCCTAACCTTGTGACCCTTTAAGACAGCTCCTCACGTTGTGGTGACCCCCAACCGTAACATGTTTTTCTGTTGTTACTTAACTGTAATTTTGCTATTGCTATGAATCATAATGTAAATATTTGACATTTCGGATGGTCTTAAGTGATCCATAAGAAAGGGTAGATCAACCCTCGAAAAGGTGGCAGTCCACAGGTTGAGAACCACTGCTCTAAAGAAGAACACCATCGCCAAGTTCAGTCGTAAGACTATCAGTCCCATAGGAACTCCTTTGTAATCTCTCTGCCTTCTTTAAATTCTCCTCCTGCCTTCCATAGACGTTTGAATTCACCTTCACCATATTTCCCACAGGAGTTGGAGCTGGATCGATGGCTCAGAAGAACACTTACTACTTTTACAGGACAGGACTCAGTTTCCAGCACCTATAAGGGTAGCTCACAACTACCTATAACTCTAGTTCCAGGGAATTCAATGGCTACTTCTGACCTCTACAGGCTCCACATGCACACGCACACAGACACAAGAAAGAAAGATCTTTGAAAAGGAGCTGCTATTCCATCTGAAAACTAAGTTTCTGTCGTTATTCTGGAACCTGGCACTGTTTTTCAGGGACTCTTTTTCAGTAATTCTCAAGATTCCTCCATTTTATTCCCCCATGAAAATAACTCTGCTGTCATCTCTCCTATACTTAAAAATTTCCCTTTAACTATGACGCTGTCTGCCTACAAAGCTCTTCTTCCTTTAGTGACCCAACTTCCTGAAACACTGATCGGTTATCGTGTAATGCCAGGATTGAAAGCAGAGCCTCACACCCTTTCAGCCAAGCACCCTACTAAGTTCCTTTCAGCTTCATACCCTCCTACTGCATTAAAATAATATATTGTCTCAAATTGTCGACTCCAAGACTTTTCAGTACCCATCTCTGTAATATCCAATGATTGGCTACTGCCCCCTCATAAAACTAATCATTCCATGAAGTGGCATAACATCTGTAATCCCAAACCCTGGGAAGAGGAAGCAAGAGGATCAGGCATTCAAGGCCATTTAACAGCTAGCTAGCTAGCTCAAGATTAGCCTAAGTTTTGAGAGATCCTGTCTCAAAAAATAAAATAAAATAAAAATAAAAAATTTTAAATTAATTGCTCAAAAAGTTTTCTGAGACATAACAGTTTTCTAGTTTCAACCTCAAGACCCCTGATCACCTGACCCTTCCTTTTTTCTTTTTCTTAATCAATTAACCTTTTAGATTTATTTCTCTTCTATGTCAGTGTCTACAGTTCATCAGCTGTATCACTATGACCGTCAACTTCACCTCCTATTTCCCCTTCTTGACTTTTGCTGTTGTTAGATGGCTTTTCTCTGGTAAATGGCCATAAGAGTTTCAGGTTTTCCGATGTCAACTTGCCTTGTCTAGGAAGAAAGTATGTCCCAGGCTGGCACTGGGCAGGTGCACAATTCTTGACCCAAAAAATTCTTTGCTTTTTGTCTTAGTTAGGATTTTACTGCTGTGAACAGACATCATGACCAAGGCAAGTCTTATAAGGGACAATATTTAATTGGACTGGTTTACAGGTTCAGACGTTCAGTCCATTATCATCAAAGTGTGAGGAGGGCAGCATCTAGGTAGCCATGATGCAGGCAGAGCTCAAAGTTCTACATCTTCATCTGAAGGCTGCTAGCAGAATACTGACTTCCAGGCAGCTAGAACAAGGGTATTAAAGCCCATACCCAGTGACAAACCTACTCCAACAAGGCCACACTTACTCCGACATGTCCTAATAGTGCCACTCCCTGGCCCAAGCATATACAAACCATCACACTTTTCCTCCCTTCTTTTAGATACATAAGCAAACACAAGACTATAGGGTAGTCTCACTACATTCAGCCTAAATAGCTTTATCTCAAAGTTACAATGGGGAAGGTAGTTCCCTGGGTACGGACACACCTCCCCCTCTACTTGGCATGCAACATTAGGGGAAATACTGCCTTTAGGCTACACGACAGACTCCACCTTCCAATTGTGCTAAGCTTCCTTACATCTCAAGAAGGAAATTTAACTTTATACTTCTCCCCTTTTTACTAGGTACACCAGATCTCTTGTAATTCTGTCATTTGTGATTATAATTGTTTCCATGTGCTGTTTTATGTCCTAAGGAAGAAATAACAAGAGCCCGTGACTGCTTCAATTTTTTTCATCCATTTTATACACACTGGAATTTTTTTTTTTAGCATGTCCAATTAAAATTAACATGTGTATACTTGTAAATGTGTTTTGGTGATAATTATCAAACAGCCTGATAAAATATACACTGCTTTATAAAATGGGTACTCTGAACTTCTTAAAACCTATTAAGATGGTATCTTTGGGTCTAGTCAGTGTTTGAAAAAACTTAAAATCCTATTTGTTTATATAAAACAGTATTCACCAGACTATTAAGATAGACGTTTCATTAAGCTACATATTTTAATGTCAAGATACACAGACTTTGGTAGAATTGTTCCCAAAACAAGTTCTAAAAGAGAATTTGATTTCCGTTAAGTCATGGATAATGTAAAAATCATAGGACATAAAAATGCTTTACGTTAATTAAACATACCTTGGGTATCTAAGTGATTGTCTTAGTTAGGGTTTTACTGCTGTGAACAGACACCATGACCAAGGCAACTCTTATAAGGACAACATCTAATTGTGGCTGGCTTAAAGGTTCAGAGGTTCAGTCCATTATTACCAAGGCAGGGGCATGGTAGCATCCAGGCTGGCATGGTGCAGGAGGAGCTGAGAGTTCTACATCTTCATCTGAAGGCTGCTAGCAGAATACTCCATTCCAGGCAGATAGAATGAAGGTCTTAAAGCCCACACCCACAGTGCCATGCCTACTCCAAAAAGGCCACACCTACTTGAACAGGGCCACACCTTCTAATATTGTCTCCTTGGGCCAAGAATATACAAACTATCACAGTGATATATCTTAAAATCCTTTTATTAGGTTAATTGCTATGGATTTCTTCTTCAAAAATATTTTTAATTAAAGTTTTTTAAAGGTTGTTATATATACCAAATGATGGATGTGTTTATCAAAGATCTTTAAATTTTCCTCTCATGGTGATTATAGAGATATAACAAAGAGTAACATTCATAATCCAGACTTTTTTTCCAGGTTCGTATTTTGTTGAATTTGAACTAAAGGGAAGAGAAGCTCACCCCCCAACCCCCAAGCTGAGGAGAGAAGCCATCGTCTTACACTTGCCACTGAGCTAAATCCCCAAACCTTTAAGGCATCTTAAAACCAAGGTGTTGGTGCCTGCTTTAAAGCCTTGTCAATTAGGTCACACACTCTTGCCCTGACAAGTCAAGTTGTCTTCTTTATTTTCATTAAGAATCATATTTCTTATTACGAACGGATCTGAAATTAGTAACTGCTTGGTGCTATGGAGAGATAGTCAAGGTCAGCCACAGCACCTAAGACTGACAAACACCTACCTAGAGCAGTGGCTCTCAGCCTTCCTAGTACTGGGACCCTTCCTCATGCTGTGCTGACCCCAACCATAAAGTTAGTTTCATTGTTACTTCATAATTGTGATTTGCTACTGCTATGAATAATAATGTAAATAATTGTGTTTTCCAATGTTCCTAGGCAAATTCTGCGAAAGGCTCATTCTTCCATTAGAGGTAGCAACCCACAGGTTGAGAAGTGCTGATCTGAATAAAAGCTGTAAGATCTGGTTTTCAAATCCATCTTTATGTATGGTAATGTATGTGTTACCTATGTGTGCTTATTATTGCCCATATCATTTAGTTGATTCCAAAATAGCTTCTAATTTTTTAAAAATCAATTACAGCTGCTAAATTAAGCTCAATTGCCTTTTCATTCATAGCTAGAGTCAAAAAAAGGAGATTTAATCAAGACAGTCATGCTAGGTGGTAAAATTGACTAGATAATGACCCAGTTAGGACATTATCTCTGATTTTTCTTTCAGTTTTGGTTTTATAGCTTTTCCTAAGGAAGAACAGCCTCATCTGGATATAAGGCTTTCCACCCCAGGCACTGGGGGATACCTGCCAGGCACAGCTGCTAACAGGGAGCAGAAACAGCACAAGAGAACCAAGAATGTTGCTACTGAATGCCAGATCCAACAAGAATCAACAAGGAAGACAGGAATTGGAGATCTGAAGAGCACTTTGACTCCAAACACGGAGACGTGGAGTTTGGAGTTTCCCCAGGTGGTTTTCTGTCTTGCTTTGGTCCAGTATTTCCTCACCACGACATTTTGGAATGATAATGTATATCCTGCATGATGTTAGAGGATGTGATCTGCTTTTTTATTTTGATTTCTTAAGGGATTACAGTTAAGAGATTGCATCAATCTCGGAAGAGACTTTGAACTTGACTTTTAACATTGTTGAGATTGTTATAGACTATGGTACTTTTCAAATTGGACCAAATGCATTTTGCAGTACGCTATGCCTAGGTATGGCCCCCACAGACTCCTGTGTTTGAACAAGCCTATGGGGGCCAGGGCGTGGAATGTGGTGGCTTGACTACGGTTGGCCCAGGGAGTGGCACTATTAAGACATGTGGCCTTGTTGGAGAAAGTGGATCACTGTGCGGTGAGCTTTGAGATCCTCCTCCTAGCTGCCTGAAGATAGTCTTCTCC
The DNA here is from genome assembly GCA_019843965.1 of Rhynchomys soricoides. Taxonomy (NCBI): domain Eukaryota; kingdom Metazoa; phylum Chordata; class Mammalia; order Rodentia; family Muridae; genus Rhynchomys; species Rhynchomys soricoides. The sequence continues at coordinate 3,416,279 of JADRCH010000098.1, read as the reverse complement.
TGACTGCCTTCAGATCAAGATGTAGAACTCTCAGTTCCTTCTCCTGCACCATGCCTGCCTGGACGCTGCCATGATGATAATGGACTGAACCTCTGAACCTGTAAGCCAGCCTCAATTAAATGTTGTCTCTTATTAGAGTTGCCTTGACCATGGTTTCTCTTCTCAGCAATGGAAACCCTAAGACAGGGTATTCTTGCTAAATTACATAGTGATCAAATTACATAGTGATCATGGAATTCAATTAAATCAACAAATATTTTAATCTATAAAATTTGGCCTATTAAATGAGCAAATGACACTAATTCTTAAAATTAACTAGAGCTTTGGCTTTCATCCAAGAATCTATCCATTCTGGAAAACATCCATGATCTCATTATAAAATAAGTACTTAATGTCCTATGAAAAATTAAGTAAAAACTATATGAACCATATCTACAGAAGGATAACATGCTATTAAAAGAGACTTAGAAATCTAATAACTAAAAATTCAAAACTAGCTATAGATTTTTTTCCCAAGATAATTAAAACCAGATAATTTCATCAGTGGAAGGATAAAAGATTTCACCCTGCCTGGAGAAAAAGACTAACAGGAAAAAAGACTTTCTACAACTTCAGGAAATAAATTTGTACTTCTCAAACTTCTGAGCACACTTCCTGAGCTCTTCTGAGCACAGGTTCTGAGGAACCTCAGAAATGCTGGCTGATATTCACCTTTGGGTGCACTAACAAATGAGTATCCCACATAAGTGAAAAAACACACACCGTGGCATACCTATAGAGGACAGAGGACAACTTACCAGAGCTGGTTCTCTTCTTCTGTCATGTAGGGTCATGGGGAATGAACTCAGATAAAAGACTTAATAGCAAGCATCTTTACCCTCTGAGCCTTCCCATAAGCTCATCACTTCTCTTTTAAAGTTTCCTTACTTTAGATTTATTTTGTGAAGAGTAGAATAAGTGTGTGTGTGTGTGTATATATATATAACCCATGTGCCTTGTCCCCACAGAGGTCAGAAGAGAGGAGATCAAGAGTGTATGAGATCCTCTAAAACTGGTGTTCTGGGTGACTGTGAGCCACCATTTGAACCCAGGTCTGCTGCAGGAGTAACAAGGGCTCTTAACTTCTGAGCCATCTCTCCAGTCCCACTTTCTGTTTTAAAAATCCTTTTATAAACAGACTATTAGTGTTTAAGATAGTCAACATTTGGTTTTTTAGTTTTAAATGATAAAACAATGCTAACCTCAGTTTTAATGAAGTTGCAATAAGAATATATCCTTTCACTAATCATGTCTTTTTTAGGACTGCTTCCTAAAAAGGAAGGGTCCCTAACCCTATTGTTTTTGAACCACGATTTAGGGTTAAAACAATGCCAATGAGGGGGAGGACCAGTCTTTAACCAGGATGGGTGAAACCCTCAGACCTCATCAGATGTTTCCTTGTGCAATGGATGGCAGTTAGCTCAGAACCTCACAATTGGCCCAAGAGCTGAGAGTAAGTGACATGAGCACTGCTCAGCGACAAATGGGACCCTGCATTGCACACCCTCCCCAAGGCTCAGAGACCATCAAATGGGGGTGGAAAGACAGTAAGAATCAGAGGTAGGGGAGGACAGGGCAAAACAGTGTCATCTGGACAGCACAGGCCTGTTGCTGAACTTGTGAACTCACAGCAGCAATAGCTGCCTGCAAAAGAGCAAACTAGTCAACATTCTAGCTGAGATGCCATGGACAGCTTATTGGATTTATGTGTGTGTGGGGGGGGGTGTACGTGTGTGGTAAGTATTCTTTTAAGTTTGAGGTTCCTAATATATCACCTATAATCTAGTGGCTGGCCCCACATCCAGAAGTATATGGACAGCACAACCTAGAGTTAACAGGTTATTAAATTAACAACAACAAAGGATAATGGATAACATTGAGGGGAACAGGGAGGTTTGGGAGGTTTGGGTTGAACTGGGAATAGGTATGGGGAAGGTGAGGTGAGTATCATCAAAATACATTGCATCAAGTTCTCAAAGCATAAAAACATTTATTGAAAAAGGATTCAAGTATTCTCATACATAATAAATGTAAACAGACATGTCTACAAATTTGGTTCCTCTTAAAATGACTGGTGCTGAGTGAATGACTTGATAGCGTTGAACAATACTTACAAGTTCAAAGACATTACATCTATTATTTTGTAATTCAATTCCTATTAAAACTCCAAGATACATATATACAGCCATGTGAGCAAAATGCTAAGCTAATCCCATAGTTTGTAGGCACATGTCAACTGATCCATGGATCTTCCCTAGAGGTAGAGTGAGTAGCTTTTACCTCTAAAGCACAATAAGGAGTTGCTGTGGACATGTCTAGATATTAGTAACTGCCTGGTGGAGCTATCTACTAGCAGATGAGAACACAGAGTAATGTGAATTTCAGGGGAAGGTAAGGGTAGAGATGCTGTGTGACCAGTGAAGCAAATGCACAGAGATGCTGAGAGCTGTAAGAGCCACAGATGCAAAGTGACCAGTGAGGGTCAGAATAAGAAAATTAAGAAATCACACCGAATCTGCAATTCTACTTATTTGTTTTTCTTTTTTTTGAAACAGGGTCTCAGTGTATAGCTTTAGTTGCCCTAGACCTCACCACACAGACCAGGCTGGGCTCCCAAATGCTGAGACTAAAGGTATGCATCACAATGCCCAGCATGCATAACTTTGATTTTGTTTTGCTTTGTTTCTGTAACTTTTTAAAAAGTCAGAATCTCCAGTTCAGGGTGGCCTCAAACTCCCCATATAGCTGAAGATGACCATGAACTTCAAAGCTTCCTGTGTTTAGCTCCCACATGCTGGCATTACAAGTCACCATGCCTGGTTTATGTGATGCTGAGGAGCAAGAACAGGACAGCATGCATGCTAAGCAAGCACTTTGGATACCCTCCCCAACTCCTTAATGCCTTCTGTGTCTGAACCACTGATTGCAGAAGCTCTAGTGGCTTCTTTCTAACAATGAAGACAACAGGTTACAAGAACTAAAGAGTGAGTAGGCTTACTCACGTTTTCCATTCCATCACGTAAAGATCTTGAATGTCATCATTTTTGATCTCATAGAAAGACTGAACTGAAAACCACCACTTCGTTTTTAGTTCCATCAGACAATTGAGATCATGGGGCAAACAAGTACCCTAACACTTGGAGATGCCAGAGGAAAAAGACCACAGCTTCCAGAAAACTGACACTTGATCCAATCAGGGATCAGAAAACATAAAGGACAATTGGCTGATTACTGAAGAAGGAGCAGAGGCTAACTTAAAACATAAGTCTTCTGGGAACAGCTGTAAGGAGCCAGCACACTTTCATTTTATCTCCATACACTCACCGGGTGGATGGGAAGTAACTGTTCACACACCAGAGCAACTTGTTCTCCTTAGCAAGTACCTACCTATCCTTACAGAATGACATTTTACCAGAGCTGAAGCAACTGTTACCAAGGTCTAACGCACACGGTGGTGGTGGTGGTGGTGGAACCAACTCTAGCTCCACTTAGCCATCTCCTCTTACCATTCGGTAAGAGACAAACATGGTGGTATACACTTGTAATCCCAGCCTTTGGAAAGTGGAGGCAGGAAGATCCTACTCCAGGGACAAGAGCCCAGTAGGAGACCAAGACCTAGTCATTTTATAGATCAGTCTCTTTCCAGGACATCTTACACAACAGTAGGGCTTCTGCAAAACAAAGGAGTATAAAACAACTGTACAGTTCACAAAATTAAGGAAGTCTCTACAGTAATTCAGAAAACCCCAAACCAAACCAAGCCAAACAAAGCATAACAACATGAGGATACTAGAGGACTTCCAAACCTTAAACATTTAACACCTTCAGCAGAGAGTAAATACAGCTTAATTCCTAATCATACAAATTCAATGATACATCTCTCAACAACAACAAAAATGTAGGGCATATTGAAAGGCAAGACTAAGTGTGAAGAGATAAACAAGATGACAAACTCAGATATGACAGATATCTTGGAATTGTCAAAACTATGAATTGAAAAGAATATGCTTGGGGTTCTAAACTGAACAATGGATAACACACAAGAACAGATGGTCTTGTCGCCCTTATCCATCAGAGCAGGCTGTCACACATTCTGCGGGTTAGGACAAAGGGCTGCAGGCTCCTACTATGACTGTCAGCACAGCCTCCCCTTCCCTTCCCACCCAGCAGTTCTCTCTGGGACACAGTAGAATAATAAAGCCTACTGAACCGTGGCCTTGAGTCTGTAGGCTAAGTTCATGGTCCTTCCTAGTGGGGACTCAGCAGGCCTGGCTAGATACCTAGGTATGGGCCTGTCTAACTCTCTGGAAACCTTCGGGAACCACAAATCTCTCTGCCCTGGGAATTTGAAGGCTACTTTCTTCAGGACTCCTGCTATGCTATACATGGCCACCATCTCTTCTTTCTGAGATTCTGAAGTTGAATACTCTCTCCATCTCTCCTTCAAAGTCCTATCATGCTGCGTCTGTGTAGGATGCTGTACATCTTCTGAAGTTCCCCTACTTCAAGGCCCAGTCATGCCCTGTCCCATATTCCCCCAGCCAACTCAATGGTAGTGAGGCTCTGTCTAGTGCAGCTCATTCTGAAGGGTAACCTCACTGTCAGCTCTTTGCCACACACCTGCCTCTCCTTAAATTATAACAATAAACATATGAATACTCAAATAATAAACAACAAGATGAGCATATGTGAGGAATGGAATAAAACAACTGGGTAGAGAAGGGTAAAGAGAGTTAAAGGTTGTTTTTAGCACAATGGGAGATTGTTTTATGAGCACGCTTCATATTGTTTTCCCAATCTGTCCCCTGCTATTTCTTTAGTCCTTTCTGTCCACTTATATCTGGAGTAATTCTAGATTCTATCCCAACTCCTCTGCTCTGTGCTTTCTGAATCTTTATATACTTTCTTCTTCTGATTTTAGTGTTGAATTCTCTGCTAAAGCACTCTTCCTACATACACTCCCCACTGATTCTCCAAGGCTAAGCTAAAAGGTCATCTTCCTCTCAGTACCTCTCATCTCCTGGAAACCCCCATCTCTAATCCTTTTCTCACTGTTCTCCAGGAAGGAGGCACTTGGTTAATGCACTGTTCTTGGTTTACGGCACGCCACATTTTGCACTAGCTATATTATCAGACTCTTTTTTTATCCTTGTAAGAATGTAAAACCCATACAGAAACGAACACTGTCCAATTGTGAAGTTAATAGGAAGATTGCATCATGGAAAAAAACAAGAAAACTAAAACTGGTAAATTCTTCAAGAGATATTTTATAAAATTAGAGATAAATTCTATAAAAACAATGAGAGACAATAAGTCAAAGCAGTAAGGAAGCATGAAGCTTTGTTTTGGTAGGTAAAGTTACGGTAGCTCACATTTCCAATACTACCCTATCTTTGGTTAAGGACCATGCATCTATTACGAATGCCATTTTTTAAATTCCCAAAAAGTTTCTAATATTTTCAGCTACTGTGAGAATGCAAACTAATGTTTTGGGAAAGAAGCCACAACTCACACTGAACATTCTACAAAGGTTGATTAACAGATTAAAGCTCAATGATTATGGAAAGGTTGGAATGTTTCGGGTACAGAGCCTGTTTACAATTATTTACCTTTCACCCCTCAATTGTCTTTTCTTGCCTACCATATCCTTTTGATGACCAGGTGAAACCCTTTGAAATGTATTGCCGGACCACTGATTTCTACCAACCAAAAGGCCTTAAGAATGTTATCAAATAGCACCCAAGAGCTATCACAGAAAAGTTCCCCACTCTGCTGAAACCTGCCATGATCCATTTCCACCAGTGTATGTAAAAAGTGCCTTGACTTATGATTTGTCATTACTATCAAATCTCACGAGACATTTACCACACTGGAACCTGGTATTTGTGTTCCTGGGCCATGGTCACTCACACTAAGCTCCAGAGTAAACCATTCTCATCCCCTTTGAAGGGAAAACCATGGTTGTTTTTGTGTGTTTTGCATTAATAAGTGTTATATCATTTTTGTCTTAATTTGTATAAATTTAGTTTAACTTTAACATCTCCATAAAGGCAAAACAGAAATTGGGCAAGAAAAACCAGTAACAAGCTACAAATGTGTTATGTATCTACTTACTTGTTCAGTTAATACATGTGTATTAAAGATGTTCTTCATTCTAGGTGAGAGTCTACAGCAGTGCACAAAACAGGAGGACATAATATGAACTGGGCGGTGGTGGTGCACACCTGCAATCCCAGTACTTTGGAGGCAGAGGCAGTGGATCTCTGTGAATTAGAGCCATCCTGGTCTACAGAGTGAGTTCCACAAACTCTGTCTTGAAAAACCAAGGAAAAACACCTAGAGGATATAATACCCTCCTGGGGATAAACTTGAAGCATAATGTAAGGGTGAAGCTGATGCTGGGACATAAAATATTATTTCACACATGGAGACATCTGACACAAATAAGTGAATCCTGAGACTATCTGGCATACATAAATCCAAAGGACAGTAAATTCCCAGGGTTGCAAATGGGAATACAGTGTTCCTGGTGTGTGTGTGTGTGTGTGTGTGTGTGTGTGTGTATGTGCACGCGCGCTTGTGCATGTGCTGGAGGGTGCTACTGCTATACTTAAGTGGCATAATCCAAAGCCAGATCCTGTGGGGACTGGAAGAATGGGAGCACTTACTCAGAGGGAAAGGGAAAAGCTTAAAAAAGTTTTGAGCAGATTACCACATGAAGGGTGTTAGCAAGCAGACTATTCAGCCAGCTATTCCAATGCAGAAATGACTTGTATGAAAGTTTTAGGTCTGGATAGAACAGCTACTTAGAAGTAAAATGGCCCTCACTGCACAGTAGTAATGGATGCAGTACCCGAGGAAGTGCAAGGGTTTCAGTTTAATGAACTGGGAATAGCTGCATAGTGGAAACAAAGGGGCAGTAAAATACAGTGCTGAGGATGAATTTTGAGCACACTATTAATTTCTAAGTGTAATTGCTTCACTTTTGTTTTCTTGAGAGAGATCTTGAAAAGAGAAGAAAACTTGTGAGTCATGCGTATACATAACTTTGAAAGATACAAAGCAACAACGAAGTGAACCACCTGCCTTTGCAACATTTATTTTGGAAGGGAGCAGATTGGTAAACTATTTGAAAACGAAGGCCAGGCCAGGTGACCCAAGACTTTAATCCTAGCACTTTCAAACCAGTTCCATATCAGCCAAGGCTACAAAGGGGAGAAAGAACCTTGATCTAAAGATACACAGACATTCATACATTAAAAATAACAGCAGAATCTAGCCAGGAGCCTAATAAAGACTGAAGAATTAGTGGTGTCCCATTAGCTAAATGAACAATTTCAAAACTCAGTTAAGTGGTCATTTAGATCAAAGCTGGTGATGGGTTAGTTAACAACTAAAGTGTCAACTGACTGTTGTTAGCTATTGGAAAGCACTTTGCCGAAGTATGGCCAAAAGGCTGAGCACTACACTCAAGGGCAAATGCAAGGTTCTCTCCAGAACTTTCAGTAAGTTCAAATGGCAAATGATTAGCTGAGCAGAGGACTGAAGAAAAGATGTGACTGGTCTGGGAAGACCGCAAAGCGACTGAAATGTTTGGGCATGAAATGGGGAATATTTTAGTGGACATTTAAGGAACCACTTCCAAGTTCAACGCCACACAAGTCCAGATATTTTTGGGCCTTTCTCCTGGCTTAGCAGCATGTAGTAAGCAGTTAAGAGTCTTAAGGCAAGCTGGCAGAAGGAGGTGAAAAAAAAAATAATCCTCTGCATGCGTACATATTAAAATTAGCTTTGGTTGCTCAGAGACCAAGGAGCCAGAACACAACCAGAAAGCTTGGAAGTTGAAAGACCAATGAAAGAATACAAGCAAAAGCGCTTGGAAGAAATAGGAGGCAGGATGGCTAGCCCTGACAAACCTCGGTTCTTAGGTCGAGCACGGCAGCGGGGGTTTTACATAGACCGAACTAAGCCAAAGGATCAGGAGCTGCCTGAGGGTTCCGCAGGATCGAATGCGTTGGGAACCCCTTTCCAAACCGAAGGGCTGGCTGTCTCCAGTACCTAGAGGAATGGGCCACGGATCTAGTACGGAACTTACGCGGTGAAGCAGGTCTGCTTGCGGGTGCTCGTCGGAGAGCTGTGCATGGTGGTGACTCTTAGACTAGGGCTCGGCGCCCCTTCCCCAGCGGTTCTGAGGTGCCCGGACTCCAACTGCCCGCTCAGCAGCTCAGGAATGTTTGCCGGGCGTCATGGCGACCGCGGAGCCTGGCTCAAGAAGCGGCCGCGCGGTTGGCTGGCCGCTCGAGGTTGAGGAGGAGGGCGGAGGCGGAGGGGAGGGTAGAGGGTTGGTGGAGCTGGAGGAAGCTCGGGCGACGATTCGGAGGAGGCGGGCGGCCCAGGCCCCAGGCCCCTCCCAGGCTGCGAGTCTCCCGGCTGCAGGCGGATGGATGGGGCGTCTCCAGGCGGCGGCGGCAGCAGCGGAGGCGGCGGCAGCGGCCGCGGCTGTAAGTGCAGCCTCCACAAACCATCTTACCCATCCTTCGATCGGGAACCTGGGCCCCAGAAGCGCTCGCAGTCTCCTTTCCCCACCTCCCCTCCCCCACGGCAGAGCGCCGCCCGGAAGACTCTTAACTTCCGGGGCGGGGCTATCCGAGTGTACGGGGAGGGCGGGCGACTCGGAGGCGCTGCCATCTGGCGCGCATGCGCAGCTTCCGCCCCGCCCCTGCCCGGTCTTTCGGCCTTCTCGGTGGCGGCGGCGGCGCAAATCTTCGCTGCTTCCGCGGCGCGCCGGGACTACGCTGCGGAGTGAGTTTGCGGGGCGGGCAGGCCAGCTCCCGCCCTTTTCGGTCGGCCCTCGCTCCACGGCAGGGGTGTGGCTTCCTGGCCACTCCCCCGTGGCTCCACCTCTGTGCCCCTGAATTCCGTAGCTGTCCAGCCAGTTGAGGTTGGCTCTCTTGGCAGAGCATCCCTTCAGGTGATAGGCTCAACCTGGGTCAACCTGCCATTGTCGGAGGGAGTTTGAGGGGCGAGAGACTCAAAGATGGCATTGCAGGGAACTAGCCGCTCCCAGTGCCTGTCTCCCCCCCCCCCCCCCATCGAGTGGCCTTATTCTTTTAGCTTGTAATGTAGATGCTTGCTGGCCTGGTGCCCATCTCTGGTCCTTGCATGTTGTGTGACCTTGGGCAAGTCACTCCCCCCATTCCCGGGGAGGGCTTCAGTTTTTTTCTATTAAACCTCAATTTTTCTAATTTTGCAGAAAACCTTGGGCAATTTTAAGACCAGCTAGGTTTCTAAGGCCGCTTAGCCGAGATGACTCCAAATTGACTAGACTTTTCTCAAATCATGGGTGAAATACAGAAATGTAATTACTGGGCTCTATGTAATCTTTAGCATTGCTTAAAAATTACAGGACTCAATTTTTGTTTGTTTTTGCTGCAATTGCCTCTGGGCGGTTGACCTGGTTCTCAGACTTTTGAAAATGTGAGACTGAGTGAGCTTGAGGTAACTGTTTCTGTCTAGTCGCTACTGAGGGCTTTCTTTCCTTTAATCCAGATGGTGTGGTGGCTCGATTCTCCCAGTGCCTGGCTGAGTTTCGGACGTGGTTAAGAACCAACTGGTTGAGGTTCAATGCAGACAAGACGGATGTGATGCTGGTAGGCAAGGGCACAATTGGAGATGAAGGGAGGGCAAAAGCAAACTCCCTCATGTGATAAAAACATGATGATTGTCTGTTCTAGTGTTGTAGGAGTGCTAATATCTAACCCTTTCAAGACTTTGGGTGATATAAAAGTAACATCAGCAATGTTAAGATTTATAACAAGTTTGCAAATATTGATAAAATGAGGCCACTGGATGAAATTGTATGAAAAAAAATTATGAAGGGAACCCAAATGTTCTTTGAAGACCCAAATTTCTCTCTGTGTTTTAGGATGGTGTTAATAAAAGCACTAAAGAAAAGATAATTTCTGTTGCATGGTTGTGGAGCCTCCAAATGTAATCTGCTGCTGTGCTTTGCAGCCTGTAGTCTGCCCATTAAAGTCAAGATAAATTCAGATGTCACTGAAGAAGAATGCGATTATAGGTATTTTGTCTTCACAAATACAGTGTAGGCTGTATTTCTAGAGAAAAGTTCTAGGAAGTAGTTCAGAAAGTAGTTTCCAAAGAGGACTCGTGGACTTGGCAATGTTCCGTGTATTTCTTGATGTACTTTGAGAGATGCCCTTTGAATTGCATAACAGATATGCCTATATAGCACAGATACATTACCAGTTTTTGAATCAGGTGTTGGTGCTGAATAAAAAATCGTACATCTTAGGCAAGTGTAAGTTGTCAAGGTAGTTTTTGTATGTTGAAGTACTAACTGAAGTCTAATTGTGATCCTAAGTGTATTTGTTAGCAAGTAGATATCTCTGGAGAGTGTGTTTGTGAGTGCATGCATGTGTGTACATCATGCATACACACACATGTACATGCACAGTCATACATACGTCCCTTATAATTACTTAAATTGTTTAATATTGTTTTTTTTTATAGTATTGGAGCTTGAGCCCAGGGCCTCATATGCTAGGCAAGTATTTTACCACTGAGTTATATCCCAGGCCCTCATTTTATGTTTGGATTGAGAATTCAGTGGTTGCCATTAAAAAATACATTACTGTAGAGAATAGTTGTGAGTAGCTTAATATGGTAAAAATTAATATTAATTTTACTCCAAATAAAGAGGCTTCTTGGGTTTATTTAGGCCTAATCTAGTATTTCTTTTTTTTTTCTTTGTTTTTAGAAACCAAAAACCTTGCAGAAAAGTTGGAATTAGCTACTTTTTTTTTAGTTTAACTTAAACATTTTAATATAGAACTCTAACAGAATTAACTGTATTGGGTGTCACATTAATAAATTCTAATGATTTCAATCAGGTTATTGGTGAATTTCTCCTATGCAGTTTACTCTGCCATGTCCTGCTTTCAGATACATGAAGGCTTTTTTGTTTGGTTTGGTTTGTTTTTTGTTAGCCCAAGTATAAATTTTGACTGTGTACATTTGAGTACAAAGAGAATGTCTCATGAGTTAATGCAGAGTGCTGAAGAACTAGGAGTGATGGGTGAAATCGAAGAAGTAACTTTTAGTTTTTAAGGCAGGGAAGAATGAGCCAAGCATTTGGACTGTTTTTGAAAAGAGTAGGTAGCCTCTTCAGGAGGTAGAGTGAGTCTCTGGAAGTCTGTAAACACAGGCAGAAAAGCTTGGCAGCAGAACTTCCTGACAGATTTTACCTGACTGAGGATGGCAGGCCCTACTTAACAAAGATAGCAGTGCTAGTGAATTGTTACACATACCAAAGGGGTAAGGAAGGGTTTCCAGAAGGACATAGCTTTTCTGAAGGTGGCTTCTTAAACTCTGAACAATGGGACTATGGAGAGAATAAAATGCAACTATACTGAGCTCAATAGTAATGTGCTATGTATGACCTACAGGATTAGAGCAATTTCTCATCTCTAGAATGTCTAGGAAACACCCAACAGTTTATTCTTCTGAGAGGGAATATGTAGAAGGAATTTTCCCCTATAAAGGATAATGCCATTTAAAGGTAATAATATTGAATGGAAATATCAACCTACTTAAAGGCATTTAACAGTAAGTGCCCATTCAGAATGTTACAGACTTGATTTTCTGACTTTGAGGGCTCACTCAGTAAGTAGCTTAAGGAATCTTGAGTCTGCTCTTTACCACAGTTGAAATTTTTTTTGATGTTTTAACTACAGAATCAAAGACTCAATAGCCTGAAGCAAGTTGTACTTTAATATTAAAATTCAACAATACTCCAGTTTCCCCTTTAGTGGCCAGCAAAAAATCTACATATATTAACCTTGCATATGTTAGTCCAAAGTCCTCTTTCATCCCCATGGTGTAGCTACCTCTGAGCCCTTTATTATTTTACCTGTGCCCACGTCTTGCCCACACACATTCATTGTTTTTTGTCTTCAGTTGTTTTTTTTTTTTATCCAGTGAGAACTATTTAGATAAGAACTGACATCTTAAAAAGTACCAAGTAGTGCCTTAACTTAATAAAACTATATTTGTGCTAAAATATTTATTTCCCTCCAGGAATGTGGGGGGGGGGAGTAAGGAAGCTTATATAATACTCTTTAAACTAAAGTGAAAATGCTATACAGTGCAGTTAATGGTGAGAATTGTTTGTAGATTTGGGAACCTTAAAGTTTTCCTTTCTCTTCTTTCCCTTGCTTTTCTTTCAGTAGAAAATGTGCATCAGATGTTTATGTTTAATTGGTTTACAGACTGTCTCTGGATTCTTTTCCTGTCAAATTACAAGGTAATGTCCTTTCACTTAGCAGCTACTTCATATACCTGTACATGCAGTTTATACCTGTACATGCAGTTTATTCATGCACAAGTTGTTATTGGGCTTAAGACTTTCAGGTTCATGACCAGTGTCTAGAAATGGGAAAGGGCTTGATGGAATCTAGAATTTTAAGGAACTAGAAATAATTTCAGAAATCAGCATTCTCCCGTATTGCATTATAAGTATGATGTTTAAGAAAGTTGTGTGTACACATTTGTGCATTGTATTTTTAACCATGGTATATTCCTTAGAGGTAATAAGTATCATTTAACTGATTGATTTTTAGTAGTCATTTTTGAAACTGCATTAAGAATCCTTAATTATGTCGGAAAAAATGCTGGCCTTAAAAAAAAAAAAAAAACCTTTTACTGCCCATTTTAATATCTGCCTAAATTATCTACTTTAGGAAATTGGATAAATCATTGGCCCTGGCCATTATTAGTATGGACCTCAAGGCCAGTTAGCAGTGCTTTAAAATAAACTTTTTAAAGCACTTTAGATAATGCAAATATGAACATTGTCTCTGTGCAGTCATGTAGGCATATCTATCGAAAAGCATTACTTTACATTTGAAACTTTTGTGTAGTTGTGCAAAAATTCATCCGCTGCAGAGGTGTGTTGCTACTGGCATCACAAAAAGTGAGGAAAATGTAATGTTCTCTGCTCTTCATCTTGCGCTGTGCCGATTTGGAGGAATTGGAGTTTTCTTGCTGGGAATCACTAGGGGAAGTATTTGTCAGTGTGCGCTTCGTGTTGCTGTCGCGTCCGGGCAACATCTCTTTTCTGGCAAAAAGCACTTCAGAAGTGACCGACCAGTAGACTAGGAGGTATTTTTTTCCTGCATCGTGAGTACCCGGAGGGGACCTCTCCGGACTTCGCGCACGGACTGCCCCGTATCGGCCGGGGCCCGCCCCTCGCGCGCTCCCTGGGGACCGCGGTCGCGGGACCGCGCGCTCCTTGCTCCGCGCGCGCCCGCCGGCCTCTCCCCTCCCGTCCCGCCGAGCGGAGCGCCGCGAGGGGGCGGAGCGGGGTGTGGTGGCGCGCTCAGGCGGCTCCTGCGCGTTCCCGCCGAAGCGACGGCGGAGACGGCAGCGGGAGTCCCGCGGCCCAGGCGCACATCCGGGTTCTGGCCGCGACCCGCCGCGGCGATGTGACCCGGTGGCGCGGCCAACATGGCGGAGGTAAGAACGAGCGCCCCTCCCCGGCGGGGCCTCGGTGGAGGGCTGCGGGGGGGAGGCGCGGGCCTGCCTGGGCCGGGCCTGCGTCGCCGCTGCCCACCTGTTGTCCGGCCGGGCCGCTTGGGCTGGGCTCCACGAAACTAAGTTGGGCGCTGAAGCGCCGTCGGACTTGAGGCAGTTGGGAGGCGGCTGCTGCGTGAGGAGCAGGCGAGGGCGTCCGTCCGGAAGCCGCCCATGGCGCAACTTCGCCGGCCGGCCCGCGCGGCCCGCGGACTCCTCTTTGCCTGCTCCCGCGAACTTTCTTCCTTTGCGAGCCCAGACGTCGCTGCTCCCGCCAACCCGCGTCACCCCCGCCCGCAACTGCTGACCTGCAGTCGAGGTAGGGGGAGAGCAGGCTGACACACCTTTGATTAATTTAGTAATTTTCCTGGATAGTGGATAGGTGAGCAGAAGAAATTAACCCAGTAGGCCCTTCAAGCTCGGAACTCTTCCCCCTGGCAGAACCTCCAAGTTTCTTTTCCACGCTATAGCTCCTGAACCGACTAGGCTAAAAACTTCCAAATCAATCAGGTGCCTGTTATTATTTACCTTTTATTTTGCTTTTCTTAGAGAAAACTTTTCTTGTTTCTCTTGTCCCTCTGCTATAGGATAGAACCCAAGGTTCCTGTACAAGGCAGATAAGCAAGCGCTCTACTACCGAGCTACCCCTCCCCAGCTTTAGCCTCATTTCCTAGTAAACAAGTTCACTTGGTTAGCGCTCTCAGATTGGTAGGCAAGCAAGTTGCTTTAAGGTGTAATTAGATCTTAGAATGTGCTGTAGGAAATTTTAATGTTGTGTCTGGTTTTAAGCCATCGGTTCTGTGGTTTGTTCAATTTTTAATGGGTGAATTTCGTTACTATTTATTCACCCTGAGTTCATTTTGTTATATTTGGACTTTTTTGGATGTCTCTTGAGGCAAGTTGTGTAAATACTTGATTAATAAAACAGTAAGATTGCTAAACATCTTCATGTTTTTCTGTCAAGGGCACCCAAAAGTAGATTGAGGAAGTATTTGATTTTATTTACCATTTAGCTCTCAGTTTTCAGCTCCTTCATTTGCTAAATGAAGTAGATAGTGGTTACTTTTGTTTATACATAACATCCTTAAGCCTGGGAGTTATGATGTGATGTGATGCCTTTCCTGTACCAGTCAAACTTCCTGGAGTAGTTTTTAAGGTGTTAACTTTGTTCTTCTGTTATAGAATGACCTTTATATTTATGTCTTGATTTTTTTTGTTGTTTTGTTTTTTTTGCTACTAAAGAAAGAAGAGATTTTATGGTAGCAGGACTGTTTGCTGCCAGTGTTGACAAGACTTAATGTTACTTAGAGCTAAAATGCATTAGGCGTGTTTTCTCCCCCCTCCTCCCCCATTAGTAGTTAAAGAATTACAAGACATGTAGTGAACACATTACTTTTACTTCACTTAAATGTGCCTGGGTATGATCCACCAGCCTTTCCTGGGCTTCAGTGCTTGTAAGATCTGACTCCTGTGCTACAAGAGGAAGTAGAGTGTATAGCTGGATTTTCAGGCATCTTATCAGCTAACCTTCACTGGACACCCATTTGCTGAGAATCCACTGAATATGTGCAGTAGTTGCTACACTGCTGTGCTGTGGCCTAGGGTCTGTGTTGTTGTGCAGTTCTACTCCCCAGCAAGTTATTGATATGGAAATACTGAACCAAAAAAAAAAAAACCACCTAGTGCCAGCATGCATTTGTTTTGTTTTAGAGGTGAAAGGGGGCTGCATTACTGTTAGAATGGAACAAGTGTGCCAAAGGTGGCCACTGCTTGTTTTCTAGTGTAAGCTGCTCTTTTTAGGTGTTCCATCATGTGGACAGGGAATACTAAAGGTTTGAAGGAACGCCTGCATGGGTCAATTTTAGGAACTTGACTTTTGTTTTCATTGCATTGTTTAATGACCTGAGCTATATTTCATATTCTTAAATTGCTTAAAGGTTGCTCTTTGCTTTGGCTGTGTAGGATAAAACCCATAAACTTAGAGGAGTGAAGAAACTTTATGTGTCAACAAAAACATTCTAAACTAGGTGAAGAAGAGAAAAGTAAATTTATAATTTTCCTTTCTCAGTGTTTTAATAATTGAGGGGTTTTTTTAGAACAGTAATTTTGAAAAAAATAATAGTGGAGAGATGATTGGTTGAAAATGTTTTTACCTCTGTATAGACTGTTCATAAGGTTATTCTTTATAATGTATGCATTAAACATTTTACATTTTGAGCTGTTGTGCATTTGATTAAGAGAAGCTGGGACAGTGTCCATTTTGGTAAATGTAGGGAGACTTGAAGCTTACTAAAGAAGTGTGGCTTCAGACCAAATCTTTTTTTCTTTCCTTTCCTTTTCTTTCTTTCTTTCTTTCTTTTTTTTTTTGACAGGGTTTCTCTGTGTAGCCCTGGCTGTCCTGGAACTCCCTCTGTAGACCAGGCTGACCTCGAACTCAGAAATCCACCTGCCTCTGCCTCCCAAGTGCTGGGATTAAAGGCGTGCGCCACCACTGCCTGGCCAAGACCAAATCTTAAGTATTCTGCTCATGTTATGTTGTTCTCCCCCACTTTGGAGAATGATCTTGACCCTATTTTTCTAAAAAATACTTGATTTGTGAACTATAACTGGCATTAAATATGACTGGAGTGGATAGCAGTTCTTTTTTACACGGAGCTGGTCATTGTGAACTTATACAGGGAGAATAAATTTAGTGGCTCTTCAGTTGTGATGACATTAAACGAACTTGTTGTGCACAGAAAAGTTAGTACATGGTCCCCTTCGTAGCTCTTGATAATATTTCTTGGTGCTTATTATCCCTTAAGGTTACTTACTGTACGGTTGCTGACGGAGGCCCCTTAGTTATACTAACAGGGAGGAGATTACAGAGTAGCCACAGTTTACAAAGTCTGTGAGGAGGAAGGAAAGGGGGAGAGTTGATCCTTAGGGCTTCTTAAGGAGTGTGGTGCAGAGACCTTTGGGAACAAAGAATTTTGTCATTTAAATTTCAGTGTACATCTAAAAGGAAAGGAAAAAAAGTCACAGTTCAATTGAAGATGAATCTTTTCACCTGAACCCCACATCTCTAGCAAGTAAAATAGTTAAATGACTTCCTTAATGTACTAGTTTAAAGTGAGTATTTCAACAACAATAATACATTTATTTACTCTCGCATTCATTCAGCTTTCTCTCCCTCTCTCTCTCTCTCTCTCCCCCCTTACACACACACACACACACACACACACACACACACCCATATTGCTTGCTTAGCATTATTTGAATTTACTTGGATTTTGGGTTGTATGTTTTTAAGGAATTGGATCGAGTTCTATTTCTCTTCAGGGTTAGTTTCCCCTCTTTCATAGCAGTGAATTAAAACTGTAAGCAACTGTCTGTAGTGGTGATGAGTTTCATTTTCTTTGTTTATTATTTGTTCCTCAAAGCTATCCACAATAGGAAATCCAGTGCTGTCTGAGAGTCTTAAAATATTTAATTTGGTGGGACTAAGAGCCAACACACTTAATAACCTGGGTGGTAGAAATAAATGAGTTAATTTAAGGTAATATTGGTGAAACTAATCAATCTCCCATATAATTTAGATGCAGACTCTGCCAACAAAGCTTAAGTATGTCTTTATGGAAATAAACAGCTATATAAAAATTTCTTGCTTGATATTCAGATCAAGCATGGTCTGGTTTCAAAAGATTAACAAGTGGCTTCAGAATTCATTGTGACTTAACCGTTACTTGGGCTTTTCTGTATAACTTTTAAAAGTGTGTGTGTGTTTTTAAAGAAGCACCACACAATAGCTTCATGCCAGCTGGCATAGCCTTTTCCTGTAGTCATAAATTTAAAAAATCAAATCAGAAAACAATATTAAACTTACCCACCTTTGGCCACATTTTGAGTAGTGCATAATGAAAGTAAACCTAGGTTTTAAAGGAATTAAATAAATGTAAGGCTTTTCACCATAGAGAAAATGAAAGTGATCAGCGTTTATGCCCTTGTCCTCTGTAACAGTTAGTCTGTGTAGCACAGTCAAGTCCCAAAGCTAGGCTTCTGGGTTCCTAGTGCTTATTTTCCAAAATGCCATTCTACCTTCGGGAATCACCTTCAAGTGGTCTGCAGAGGAATGGCATTCCTGAGAGGAAAGACAAGTTTAAGTGACATACATCTGTATGGAGGAGAGTGGAGTGGAAAGCTTTGGACACTGTGATGTGCATCCTGGAATAGGATGCCCCACACTCCCTCTATCCTTTATGAATCTGATTTGTCAACAACCTTCCTAAACTGAAAGAAATGGTTATAGAATTGTTTTGAGGGGCAAAGTCACTATGGTTTTTTTTGGTTTTTTTTTTTTTTTTTGCATTTGAAGATACAGTGACTCTTTGAACATAATTTTGTAAAAAAAAAAAAATAATAATATGCTATGTAGTCTCTTTTCTAGGTTTGGTTTTTGACTCTCACAAATTAGAGTATTCTGTTTTAGAGAATTGCAAAAAAGAACTGAACGTGGTTGAAGCCCTACGGTTAGAACAGTGATCTTATCAACAAATCTCACACAGTTGTGCAGTGTGGAGACATACTGGAGCAGTTAGCAGAGCTCCTGCTTTTATTTCAGCCTGTTGTCATCTTTGATGTCCTCTGCCTAGTGCTTTCTATCTTACATAAAATATATGTTCCAAAAAGACTTTTTAAAATTATAATTAATAGTTAAAAGTACTAGTTTTAAAAAAGATTTTAAAAGACGTAGAATTCCACAGAACGATCCTCATTTTCTTTTTAAAAAAGAATGAGTAGTGAAAACAATTAAAAATTAAGCAATATCTGCTTCTTGACTTACTCCCTGGATGTAGCTGTTACTATTGATTTTATTAAACTTTCAATATATTTTTTAGTATTTTCTCCCTTATTTTATCCCAAACACATAACATAACATAGTCTGTCTCATCATTTCATTACAAGCTCATGGTGTTCTGTTACTTGAAAGGGCTGTGTATCATTTCTAAACTGTGTAAATAATGAATTTA
The DNA here is from genome assembly GCA_019843965.1 of Rhynchomys soricoides. Lineage (NCBI taxonomy): Eukaryota > Metazoa > Chordata > Mammalia > Rodentia > Muridae > Rhynchomys > Rhynchomys soricoides. Next base: position 3,397,641 of record JADRCH010000098.1, on the reverse strand, counting down.
AAAATTTTACCCAACTCTTTGCTTTGAACAAGCTAGGGTAATAAGTAATACACACACACACACAAGCATGCACACGTATCTTGATAGACGCCTATAGGTGTAATGGTAGGCTCTGTTGAAGTTGGTGGAAGATACCCTGGATGGTTACAGTGACTGGTGAATTTTTGCAATAATAATGTTTGAGTCTATTTTAAGGACATTTTAGTCCTCTAATTCTCTTTGCTTATGTTCATAAATTTTGTTTTAAATATTAAAAGCTAAGTGATCTGTCCTGTCTTAGAGAAGATGGTTAACTAAGGCTGCTAGTTCCTAAAGAAACGTAACTGTTGAGCAAGAGGAGTACTAATTTGTTTTTATATTTTAAACGTGCTTTGAGCTGGTAAAAAGATTTTAGAAACGGTGGGTAACAACGAAGGAAAAAGAACAGAGAGGTTTGGTTTGTCTTAGAGGTGTGAGGCGGTTGAGGGATGGAGAGAAGTCCCCTCAGCTCCACCTTTCTCACCAGCATGGAACCTTCGCCTTCTCAGTGTGTGGCCCACGTTTACTCTTGCCTGAAGTGAGCAGACAGAGGAGGTGCTGATGCCACATTTGTGGTTAAAATAAAGTAATCCCATTTGAGAACATGGAGCACAATGAGTGTAAATTCTGCTGTTCTCTTTCATGCTATAAAAAATGCTCTCATTCTATGTTGAAACTCATGCATTGTGATATTAAACTCAAGTTCATCTCAAAAGGTAATCATTTTTGTCATTTGAGTAAAAGTGTTGCTCACAATAAGAACTTTTTAAATACTTGTTTTCAGCTGGTAATGATTTAATTGGATGCAATTATGGTACAATAAGCTAATCTCACCCTTCCTTCCTAAACTGATAAAATTTTATTTGCAACATAAAGTACTAAAATGTGTAGACACTTAGCATGTCCTTTCCCTCTCCAGTTTGTGACTGCTACCTTCCAACAATCCCTGTATGTCTAACAGAATATCAGCTCTCTTTGAACATTAAGAAATGTGTCCAGTGGAGTAACCTGTACTCAACGGTGGTGCCAGTCCTCTAAACATAGGCCCCTTAAGGAAAGTATTCGGTGCCTTTTTAAAATTTCAAGCTGGCAACTGTTTGCTGACAATACTCCTCAGTACAGTATTGTTACTGTTGGTGAGAAGTTTCTTATAAACTGAAATATGCTGCTTCCATATTCAGTGTCCCATTGTTGGTAAAAGCTAATGCCGTTAAACCTTTTCCTGTCCAGTAGCACTACTGTTAGCAGGTGTGTGTCCTGCCGCCCTCCCATCCCCAACCCTCCCCACACAGGTCTCACTGTATATTTCTGGCTGGCCTGGAAGTCTGTGTAGACCAGACTAGTCTCAGACTCACCAAGCTTGCTCCCCTCTGCCTCCTGAGTGCTAGGATTAAAGGTATGCTACATACTTGATTTCAGAAAGATATTTTTTGTTTATTTTTCTTTTTTAATATTTTCTTTCCTTATTATTTTTCATAATAAAATTTAATTGTTAGAGAATTTTAGAGAAATGTTCCATATAATAGTACAACTCAATACAGTACTTCTAATGAACAGTCTTCTAATGAAAGTTTTTTTTTTTTTTTTTAATGAAAGATATTTTTTAAATCAGAAGGCTGTAAAACATTATTGGAATGTTTAAAAAAATAATGTTCTGGAGGTTTCTCTTTGAATCCTAATCCATAAGAAATTGTGGTTGTTTGTAGCATATATATATATGTGTGTGTGTGTGTGTGTGTGTGTGTGTTTCAGACATCTAATTAAAAAGGGAAAGGAGTGTGGTGAGACTTTTCTTTGGTACTGATCAACTTGGCGCCAAATGAAGTCATTAAGCCGTGTAATTGTCCAAAGGTTAGGCTTCAGGGTTGGGATAAAGAACTTAAAGTGTTTATTTGCTGGGTAATTTGTGTGGTGCATACACCCCATTTTATGTCAGAATTCTGTGGCTCTGCCCTTTTATGGTTACTGTACTCTTTCTGTAGCATCCTGCTCTCCAGCTCCCTTCCCACCCAAGAACCCAGACTCAACTCTGTTGACGGTTCTGGCTTGGTAACTTTTAAATAGTGGTGGTGTGGTGTGGGAGTGCAGAATACTGCCTGCAGTTTTAGGGTTTGTTGATGATGATGCTAGAAAAACCATGCTGAGGGCATAAATTATTCTTTTACAGAAGTTTAGAGGCAAAAGTGTGCCTCAAAAGAAGCCAACAAAGATCACTACTGGAATCTGGAATGTTGCATTTATGACAACAACATGACGTAGGCAGCTTTCAAAATGGAATTCAAATACCTCACACAGATTTGCCTAAATCCCTGGCTGAACATTTTTCCCATTTGTTTATTGCCTTGCCCAGATCTCTGCCCCGTTGTGTTTAGTAGAAGAAATAACTCCTAATAGCATGCTCCGTGTTTTGCTAGTGCCTTCTGCCGTCTCACAACATCCATACATAGCTCTGGGTAAATTGGCATCTAAGTTCTCTCAAGCTACTGGATTTGTCTAGAAGGAATCCCATGTTTAAAGATGATTTGTTTATAGTTGTAAGTTAGCTCAATTGAGATAAAATAACCACACTGTCCAGCGGCAATTAGTAAAAGTAGTTACTACCAATTTAATCTTCGTAGTTTTCCATTTATGGTTCTGTTACTGAGTGAGCAGCACAATGATGGTGTGGTGTAGTGCTGCACACCTGTGAGCTCTGCAAGTGGGATGCTGAGATCAATGCCAGCTTGGACTTCAGAAAGATCTTATCTCACTAGAGGCTGAGGTGGGGACATAGTTGTTGGTAGAACACTTGCCTGGCATGTACATGTCTGAAGCTCTGGGTTCAGTCCCTAGTACCATGGTGGTAGGGGAGTGGGATTTTCTACCTCCTGTCTCCCCCCCCCCCCTTTTTTTAATCTTTAGAAACCATTTGCTAGCAAACTTGTGTATAGTTATTTCAGTATAAATAGGAGAACACTTATTTCTAAAGATTTTATGATCTAAAATCATACCTGACAATTCTCCTATATTTTTGAGAGCTGTATTTGCTTTTATAATGTGAATTAACTCTATACTACAATTTTTGCTTCTAAAGCAAGAATGTTTCAAGTTTTTCTTTCAGGTTTAAGCATAATGGAAGGGAAAAAATTAATATGAAAGATTTTAGTTTGTGTTAGACATTAAAACTTACTGTAGTTTTTGGTGTCATTAGTCAAAGGAGTTCTTACAATGTTTATGAAGGTTTACTACACAAAAATGCTAATTTGTTTTCTTTTCCCTTCAGCCATCTGTTGAGTCTTCAAGTCCAGGTAAGTATTTTTTTTGTGTCTCTGTAACCCTGTCTGACTAACGTTTGTCCTATTAACGCAGAGGCTAGAGGCACTAGAGGGGCTAGACCGCTGTCTGACTTGCTTTTCTTCTAAATACTTCTTTTTTTCTGGGGAAAAGAAATGGATGAAATGTTTGCCTGCCCATGAAAGTACAGGTGAGGCTGCTGAGTCCATCTTCCTGCTTGGGCTCGCGTTCCCTTCTTGGTCCTCTCTCCTCTTCTCCCCTTCCGCTCTTCTCAGTTGCTGTATGTGTTTCTTACAGTTTAACATTGCTATTTAATTGGAAGTATGTGAAATAATACTTTTGAAAAGGAGTTAGCTTAAAGATACTCAGAACATTTTATTTGAGAAAAAACTGTTGACATATTTACTAATGAGGGGCATAGTAAAATAAAGTACGCCAGCCCTTCAGCAGGACTTGTGTTGTAAACACAAGGATTTGTTTTTAGGTCTGAGTGTGGCAGGTTGTATCTATAGTCTGTTTGTCTAGGATTTTTATATTCTCCCTTCAATACTGAACACATTGTTGTACTCCTCGGAAGGGAGCCCTCGGAGGTATCTCAGAAAAAATCTCACATATTGAATATTTAGCAAAAGTGTAGCATCACGTTGCTGAATTTTGAATATTGAAGGAATTGACAATGGTATTGTAATTTTTAGAAAATTTTTTATGCACTTAACGTGAATAGTCCTTTTTAATAAACCAGGATGTTTTCCATGGACATAAATTGTTATGTTCAGGAGGTTGGATTAAATCTAAATAATTTGTTCACTTTACATTTGCTTTCAGCTAAAAATGTCTTCCTTTGTTTGTATGCCAGAGTAAAGTGTATTATTGGTCTTTGTGACTTTTTTTTTTAACTTTGTGGTTTATAAATGAGTTCAGGATGGTAGGAGTTAGAAGTAATCTGAGGTCAGAAAAGTGTTGTATCACTACATTGGTTGTGGGATATAGAAATATTTCCACTAATTTTTTTTAAACCACAGAAATAAATTTTACTGGTTCCTAGTGTCTATATGTAATATTTAGGTTCACTAGTCTTTAGAATTTTCTTTTCAAGGCATTCATCCATAAGTTTATAGACACCAGGACTTGAACAAGAGGAACATTTGTTGCTGTGCACAATTGCAGAGTTACTGAAGGTGATAGAGTTAAGGATAGAAGCCTCACAGGGAAAACATGCCTAACTGTCACAGTCTGTCTTGCTTTTCCTGACACCTGTACCTGGAAGTGAGTGCTAGCAGTCATAGTTACATGATGGCGCTAAATGACTTGTTTGTAGGCTCAGACAGTGTCGTTCAAAGTGCAGACAGTACAGAATCATCATATGCAAGAGTTGTAAGAGGAGGGTTTTTTTTAAGTGATTAAATAGGTAAACATGATACACTGTAGCCTAAAGTTATCTCTGTGCCTTTGAAAAGATGATACCTTTTAGTAGTCCAAAAGTATATGACAAAGCAGTGATTTATCTTAACTCCATAGCAAAATACTAGTAGGAAGCCAAAGACATCCTTATTATTGAGCCACCTCTCTGGAAACGGTCCTAATAGTGGTTCTAGCATCTGGCAGACAACTAAAGGATGTTTAGTTGCTGCATACAAATAAGGTAGTAGGAACTCATATCAAACAAGCATCAGTTTAAGGCAAGAAAATAGTTTAAATTGCACGTTTATATGTGGTATGTATCTGGGGGAAAAGTTGGAATAAAAAGAGAAGCTCTTTTACACTTCAGCACTTAGTATAGTGAGGGAGTGAGGCGACAGACCTTCAGGTAGAACTGTCACAAATGATGACAGACAAATGATAAAGACTTCAGATAAGTAATATGACATTCATGATTTGGTACTTTGTACTAGTGGGTTGTAATGATTTTTGGCAATATCTATACTCAGGAATTATATTATGCTTAGGTTAATGATATCCAGAGAGGGATGGAGATGTAATTTTTGTGTGGTGGTGGGTGTTTTGCCTATATGTATGTATATGTACTGTGCACGTGTGCTCACAGATTTCAGAAGAATCCTCTAGATCTTGAGTTAAGGTGGGTGCTAGAAACTGAACCCAGGTGCTCTGCAAAAGCAAAGATCACTAAGCCATCTCTCAGCTCTAGTAAGAGAGCTTTTTTGGTCTGCAAGGGTGAATATGAGTGTAGCTTGCTCTGTGTGAATACTTGATTGTTGATTGCTAAGTGTCAGAAGAAAAGTTTCAGGAAAGTGAAAGAAAAGACGATAAAACCAAAACTCCAAATTAATGGTCCTTAAATTATGCTCTCATGCGAACTCTCCTATCTAGGAATTCAACTGCTGGAATGAAATTAAGACAGTCTCTTATAATAAATTAAGACAGGATACTTTTCTATATTTTATATAAGTCTTTCTGAAATTTGCATAATGACTGATAACTCATTTTCATTAAACTCTAGTATAAAATAAAATTGAATGGCATTTATACTTATTTTATATTTAATATAATTTTTCAAACACTTCTCAAAAAGCATTGTGTCTGCCAGATCCTTTTCCTCTTGTCAGGGTGTACAGGTCACACACGTTATTAAACTTAGGAGCACCTCAAATATGTAGAGGACTGGAGCACAGTAGTTAAAGTTATAGCTAGGACTGACTCAGTTCCATCTTTGCTGCCACTGCTGGTCTGTTATTTAGAAGTGCTGCTTACATTCCTTAAGCCTTGCATCTTTTGTCCCTCTCCCTCTTTAAGTGGGGTGATAATAACTACTGTGTACCACTACTTGAGAGCTGAGATAATGTTTGTCAAATGATTGTGTATATTATTTGGCACACAATGAAAGAAATGGTTCTGGAAACGTGAGAGTTGACTAAAGGACTCAGATCCGTCGGTATGCCCTGGCTTCTTCATTTTACTTACTGATTTTCTTAAATAGAGTGAGACAAGGATGCTGGCTTGTCTGTTAATACAACCCTTAGCGTGGCACACTTGTTTATAAGCAAGCAGTGCTTTTGCATACTTGGTATGGCAGTAACCAAAATGTGGGAAACATCTACAGAACACCCGTATTCCCAGCTTCTCTCGTCTATTTCAGGGTAACCTTGTTGACTCTAGTAACATTCCCCCCAAGCCAGACTAATTATTGGTTAGGATATACAGTTCTTTTGAGTTATTTGAACTGCCTTTGATAAAAAAATTTTATATATCGTCTTAATACATTTTTACTCTTATAACCTCTGAGTTATTTCAGTTCAAAATCAACTGTATAAGTTCAAGATCACTACTCAAATATTAAAATATGTTTTCAAGATGCTGCTGTGATATATTACATGTGTATTTTCACTAGACAGACAGGGGTTGCTTAACAGCAACATTCTGATAAACTCAGGTGGTTGTGCAAGTCTACCACATACCTAGACTGTGTGGCATAGCCACTTAATATATGCAGCCTGTCATTGACCTGAAGTTTATTCTGTGATAGATGACTGTATTTTCTGGGACCAGAGAGACTCAAACATTAATCAGGTGATTAAAACATTGTTTTGTTATGTTCTTCCTTCCACACAAAAAGCCATTCTTACTTGATACTTGATAAAGAAAGACCATTCTTTTCTTTATAACGTGATGAGTAAAGATAAGGGTTTAAAGCAGAAACATATTTGCTGTGTATATCTTTTTCCTGGACCTCTTTGACATCCAAATAAACAATGCATAGATACTAAAATAACACTGGTAAGACTCGCCGAATCTGGCTTACCTTACGTCTGGAAATGTTCTTTACTAGGAGGCTCGGCAACATCAGAGGACCATGAGTTTGATCCATCAGCTGACATGCTGGTTCATGATTTTGATGATGAGCGAACATTAGAAGAAGAAGAAATGATGGAAGGAGAGACAAACTTCAGCTCTGAAATAGAGGATCTTGCAAGGGTAAATGACCTTTACTGGGGTGAAGCGGTGCAGCATGTGGTGAGGGGGACACTGGAGACTTTGGTGCTCTGTTTATGCTGGAAATTTTGATATAACTGTAGGTGGGGTATTTATTTAACGTTTGAAGTTGAGGCTTAAAACAAAATGGATAAAATACAGGAATTCAGTAAAACATACATCTGTGTCAGAAATGGACCGTGAAAGAATCCTAAACGTTCTCTCAGGGACCGTTTTCATCAGTTACTGCATCTTTTAGTTATACTCTTCGGGGTGAGTAGATACCCTAAATGTCATGTTTCCTTCTTTAATTAAAGTTCTAGGTTGTGCCTGTCTCTTGCTCTCAGGATTACCTTTGACCTTTATACACTAATCAGTCCTTTTTAATTTAGAGGACTTTTCTCATTGCATTCTCTCTGCACTCTCTGACTTCCCACATACTCCATTGTTTCTTAAGTGTTCTCTCTGCATGTTCTTTTTCACGTAAAGTTCGGGGTTTTGTTTTATTTTGTTGTTGTTTTTCTTTTTCTCGTTTTTCAAGACATGGCAAGACATGGTTTCTCTGTGTAGTAGCCATTGCTGTCCTGGAACTCACAGAGATCCACCTGCCTCTGTCTTCCCAGTGCGGTATTAAAGGTATGTGCCACCAACACCCTACTTATATATTATTTTGATTATTGGTGCCGGACGTGTGCTTCTGTTGTCTCTTTCATATAAGTCCTCTGAGTGTACTGTGAAGGTCAGCTGCATCGGAATGTGCAGTGGACTCTAAATACAGCACATCTCCCCGGGGCGGCCTCCCGGTCTGTCTAATGTGCACAAAGCAAGTTTCAGCCAGATGCTGCATACCAAGTCTTAAAAACTGCCAAACTTTGTAGTTCATGGTTTCTGCTTGGTGTTTTTTTGTTTGTACTTCTGGATTAACATTAATATTTCTGGTTTCATTCACCAACTTGACTTTTTCTTTAGACGTTCAGCAAATACCTCTAAAACTATATACGTTCAAAATAAAACTTAGTATTTCCTTATTACTTGTTCTTTCTGTCTATTAAAAAAAAAACTTATATTTATTTACATTGCTGCCTAAGTCTGGAACCAAGGGAGAACTTTTCCTTCATTCCCAGCATTGAGTTTATAAATAAGCCTGTCACTCCTCTCCACTAAAATATCTCCAATCAGTTCTTGCTACCTCAGTAGGTATTTTTCTATCCTAAACTATTATGATCACTTTCTAATTGGTTTTCCTAGTTCATGTTTTATAATATGTCTACTAATAGATTTCCATTGAGTATCTATAATAACCTTACTAAAGGAAAAACCCTTTTATTTCAACCTCCTATAACTAAGGAAAATGGAGATTTCTTAATCTTACTGTAAAACCAACTGCTTGATAGGACTTTTTGCATTTACCACAAACCTCCTGTTAGGCTGTACCTTACTAACTGCTGTTATTCTTGGATTAGTTCGTTTGTTCCAGCTTTGAGTTTTATTTGACACTCTGGTTCTGGATTCTCTGCCTTCTCTGGATTTGGGGTTGCCATACCTATATGCTAACTAGATGCTCTGTCCTCGTCAGTATGGCTTAGTTTTGTTTTCTCACCACAGCTCATACACATTGTATCTATAGGTAATACCTATGCCCTTCACTAATTTCATAAGGCAAGCTGTCGTTCTCTATTAAAACTTACATGTATGACCCAATATGCTCCATGATAAAAGAAGTATATAACAGAAACAATGCTGGTGTTTGTAGATGGAGGAAAAGTGGAGGGTGTTACTCTTGTATAGTAATTGTCTTTGTTTTAGAATTTAGTTGGAAATTTGAAAGGAATCCTGATAACATTTCATTAAATCTTGCCAGGGTCCTGTTGGGATCATTTAGTTACTAAAACTAGCATTATCCACGGGGCTTACCCAATTTTTTTTTTAACTTTAACCACAGAACTGAATTTATTTTTGGTGGCTATATTGTGTATTGATTATTACAGACCCTCTCACTGTCCTTGAGGTCAGGAATAGTCTTTAAGAGTAACAGAGTAGTCAGTCATTGATATTTTTTTATTCTTTAGGAAATGTTAATTTAAATCTATAGAGGTTAGAGAAGGGAAGAAAAAGAATAGAACTAATCCTATATGTTTTCATCTTCAGCAGTTTTACAACTCAGAATCTCCTGACTTTACATAGAGCAAAGTCTTAGATTTCAGTAGCTCCATATCTAGAACTTTTATAACCTGAAGCTAAAGAGTGTGTTGGATTTCGTGTAGTTACAAACTTTATAGCCATGAACCAAACCAGTTTCTTTTAAGAAATAAACCGGTTTGTCTTACTGATTACTCATTTGCTTATATGGAAGCGAGGGGGCGAGGGGGCGAGGGGGCGCTTTTCATTTGGAACTTTCATTGTTTGAAGTCTGTCTTGTTTGTTTGTTGTTGATGTTTTAATGTAATTATGAACAAACTTTTCACAGTTAATTCGTTCACAAATAAGCAGTAAATTTGGCAGCTTTCACTTTCACGTCTGTTTGAGTTCTTTCAAATCAAAATCAACTGAGTAAGTTAAAGATGGCTATTCAAATAGTAGAATCCTTCGAAGGTAGTTTTAATTTCATTCAACTTGAATTCTAAATTTTTCAGCGAGTACTGTTGATACGAGCTTTGATGTGTGCAGTCATAGCTGTGTATCGTCAATATAAAAGATGTTTTGCAAGTCTTACATTTAAGTATTCTAATAAAATTAGATGAAGTGGTTAGAATGTATTGTGGTATTAATAGGAATGTTAAAGTTATTCACATGAAGTTTATGAAGTATTTGTTTGCTGAGAATTGCCAGTACCAAAATTTAACCCCTTTTCAGTGCTCTGTTAAAATTCAGGAGACCAAGCATGAGTACAATTCTAGCACTACAGTTAGAAGAAAGATTACTATCTCTATATTTAAATGTACTGTAAAAGAAAAAAACTCGTAATAAATCTATACTTAATATATGCTTTAAAGCACTGGACACATTTCCAGCTAAGCACCAAAGCCTAGGGCTAGGGCTTAAGGCTATTCACTAGAGTGCCTGCACATACATATACATATATAAAATTTAATTGTTAGAGAATTTTAGAGAAATGTTCCATATAACAGTACAAATCAACACAGTAGTTCTAATGAACAGTTTAACCAACAAGTACCAAGGGATAAATTGTGCATAAAATTTTATCTAGTAAACTTATTTCTAGGAATTTATGGTGATAAAAATGTGTATGTACTGTGGGATATCTATCACAGTATTATATACAGTGGTGAATTATGAGAAACATGTCAAAATTAAATACAGAATTAATTATGAAATTACTTGTAGACATTTCTATAATAATTAAAATGCTATTTTTTGGCTAAAACTTTAGAAGTTAATATTATCATCTTATACTTTACATTATAAATAGGCTTAAAATTAAATCACTTTGTAAAAACATTATGCAATTGGAAATTATTTCTGACAGATCACCTCTTACAGTTTTATAGGCCATTCATTTTTTTCTCCTTTGAAATGACAAAGGAAAGTTGACTTCAGTCAAAATAGCACACAACCTAATCTCATAAATCACACCTTTAATGTTACTTGTTTTCAGTAGGCTTTGAAAACCTTACTACTGTCACACTCAACTAGAAATAATTTGACAACTCCTGACTAAATTCATAGAAAATAAATACTACTCTTCTAAAATATATAGGACTCACCTTCCTAATGTGAACGTAAAATGCACATACCTCCAATGTTCTCCCTTGAAGATATGTTAGCTTCACTCTGAGCAGAGAGCTACATTTCTTTGCGTTTCCCAAGGCCCTTACACTGAGATTCATCAGATACCTATAACACTTGGCTGAAGTTACCCCTTAAATATTTTTGTTTGACCAGTATGAAGTGTCCTTCCTTATCTTTTTTGACAACGTTTGGTTAAAAGTTGATTGTATTCGATATTAGAATGGCTACTCCAGCTTGTCTCTTGAGACCACTTGCTTAGAAAATTGCTTTCCAACCTTTTATTCTGAGGTAGTGTCTGTCTTTGTCACTGAGGTGCGTTTTCTGTATGCAGCAAAATGCTGGATCCTGTTTACTTACGTGTCCAGTCTGTTAGTCTATGTCTTTTTACTGGGGAGTTGAGTCCATTGATGTTAAGAGATAGTAAGGAACAGCGATTGATACTTCCTGTTATTTTTGTTGTTAGAGGTGGTATTATGTTTGTGTGGCTATCTTCTTTGGGGTTTGTTGAAAGATTACTTTCTTGCTTTTTCTAAGGTGTAGTTTCCCTCCCTGTGTTGGTGTTTTCCATCTATTATCCTTTGTAGGGCTGGATTTGTGGAAAGATACTGTGTAAATTTGGTTTTGTCATGGAATATCTTGGTTCCACCATCTATGGTAATTGAGAGTTCTGCTGGGTATAGCAGCCTGAGCTGGCAGTTGTGTTCTCTTAGGGTCTGTATGAGATCTGCCCAGGATCTTCTAGCTTTCATAGTCTCTGGTGAGAAGTCTGGTGTAATTCTGATAGGGCTGCCTTTATTTGTTATATGTTGACCTTTCTCCCTTACCGCTTTTAATATTCTTTCTTTGTTTAGTGCATTTGGTGTTTTGATTATTATCTGATGGGAGGAATTTCTTTTCTGGTCCAATCTATTTGGGATTCTGTAGGCTTCCTGTATGTTCATGGGCATCTCTTTCTTTAGATTAGGAAAGTTTTCTTCTATAATTTTGTTGAAGATATTTATTGGCCCTTTAAGTTGGGAATCTTCACTCTCTTCTATACCTATTTTCCTTAGGTTTGGTCTTCTCATTGTGTCCTGGATTTCCTGGATGTTTTGTTTTAGGAGCTTTCTGCATTTTGTGTTTTCTTTGACTGTTGTGTCCATGTTTTCTATGGTATCCTCTGCACCTGAGACTCTCTCTTCTATCTCTTGTATTCTGTTGGTGATGCGTGCGTCTATGACTCCTGATCTCTTTCCTAGGTTTTCTAACTCTCCCAGCTTGTCTCCCTTTGTGATTTCTTTATTGTTTCTTTTTCCACTGACAGATCCTGGATGGTTTTGTTCATTTCCTTCACCTGCTTGATTGTGTTTTCCTATAATTCTTTAAGGGATTTTTGTGTTTCCTCTTTAGGGGCTTCTACCTGTTTACCTGTGTTCTCCTGTATTTCTTTAAGGGAGTTATTTATGTCCTTTTTAAAGTCCTCTATCATCATCACGAGAAGTGATTTTAGATCCGAATCTTGCTTTTCCAGTGTGGTGGTGTATCCAGGACTTGCTATGATGGGAGAATTGGATTCTGATGATGCCAAGTAGTAACCTTGGTTTCTGTTGCTTATGTTCTTGCACTTACCTCCTGCCACTGGTTCTCTCTAGTGTTACCTGCCTTTGCTATATCTGACTGGAGCCTGTCCTTTCTGGGATCCTGTGATCCTGAGGTCCTGGGTGTGTCAGAGCTCCTGGGAGTCAAGCTGCCTCTGCTACCCTAAGATCCTGGTGTGACCAAGCTCCTGGAATCTTATGATCCTATGATCCTGTGATCCTGGGCGTGTTAGAGCACCTGGGAGTGGAGCTTCCTCTGGATTTGTGGGACTGGCTGAGGAGTTCACTAGTCTTACCTTGGGGTGAAAGGTGTCTGCCAGTCCTTACTGTGTCACTTGTTTGAACTCTCCCTCTACCCAGTGTCTGGTTAGCTTAGACAGATATGACTGCCCCACTTACTGTTATAGTGTTTACACAACTTATTTCCTAAAGCACACTGTAATGTCTGTCTGTTTTTATTTACCTTGTGTCTGTCTTTGTCCCTCATGGTCTTATCTAATCAGCCCTTATCTCAGATTGCATCAGGATAATGAACATTTAACCTAAAGTCAGATTTCAAGAAAGAAAATATATGTGCATATATAAGTAAATAATCAAGCCAGTGAGTTGGGGAGTGTGGGCACATACTTTTAAAATTGCTATTTTATAAGCATATACCTTGATTAACATTGTTGAACTTCCATCTTTATAAAGATGATAACGTAAAGCACTTGGCACAGTGTCTGGCACATGATAAATTAAATCTTTATTGTATCCTTCCTGCTGTTCTCAGAGAAAGCTGATGTGTAGCTGTAAAAAGGTGCTATATGCCCCGTAGCTTTTGTTCTCTTTTCTATGTTTTTGTCTTTTTTCTGTCTCCTTACTCTTGGATGGAGGATAAAACACTGCTGCTGCATATGATGCGTCAGTGTAAGTTGAATGAAATCCCTTTATACTTGGTAGAATATAGATTTTGATAATCAAGCTACCTATGATGTTCTCTAAAATAGGTGATTGATAGACCCTAGTACAATGATATCTAATAGAGTAGGGCCGCTCAACGTCCTCTGACCTGCTATTACATGCACCACTCCCATTCCCATCCCATCCCCACATACATAGATGATGTCTACCAGTCTGTTAGAAACCACACACATACACACACAAGATGTCAGAGTCGGTGTTCTTTGACCCAAGGTTCCATTGTTTGTTTTTCCATGTGCTCTCTAAGAAAAATGCTAACAGAATTATCTGAAGGCCTCAGAGGAAGCTGTATTGTGTTCACCTTTTAGCTGAGAGACTAGAGGAATCCAATAAAGCCCATCAAGGATAGATAGCTGGGAAAGTGTGGGCTGCCCCCTCAGAGAGAGTCTGCTTCTAAAACTGTCTCTACTTACAAATAAGAATGGGCTTTTAGGTGGCACACACCTTAACTCTGACACCCAAAAGCAGAAGTAGAAAAGATCTTGCATTGGAACCCAGCTACAACGTAAGTTCCAGGGCAGCGTAGACATAGTAAAACCTTTTCCCAAAAGACAAAGAAGTATATAATGCTCGTAGGAATTTATCTATTCTACCTGCATTTATGCTTTCTTGTTTATCTTTTTTTGGCCAGGGGTGGGAGGGCCATGGTCTCAGCTCTGCACCCCAGCCTGTCTCTGTACTAACTGTGGAGTCCAGGCTAGAACCTCACCGTTCTGCTTCAGGACCTAGAACTTGAAGTATTCCTCCTGCCTTGGTCTCCCTGGTGCTGATTGTAGACCTACACGGCATTTTATCTGAACTTTTTATAGAGTCATGGTCCTTGTATATTTTATCAAATACAATATGGAAACTGGTACTTGTGTTCAGTAAACTAGGGCTGGGAACATTTCCATTTTTTTTCTGCCATCAAACCTCCCCCCCCCCAAATATGGGTAGCTGGATTCTGACTCAGTAATTTTTTCATGTGTTTTAGACTTTTGTACTTTTCTTCTTGGTTATTCTGAAAAATATAACTAAGAAACAGTATTTATTAGCTTAAGTTACATGCTAATGAACAACCAAGAATAATTCTGATGAGTAAAATTGACCACAAAAAGTAACCATGAGGATCAGACCTGGACAAAAAAAAAAAAATGGTCAAATAAGAATTTTAAGTGTAACAGAAATTAAATTTAAAAACAAAACAAACCGAAAACCCACTACATCTGCGATCAATATATTAGGGATCTTTCCATAACCTATACATCCTTTTGAAATAATAATGGGAGAAGGTATAGTTTTCATTTACTGTGAAAAGCATAGTAAATATGGAAAGCTTTCATCGGGGTCTGATTTTTTAGTTTTGATGCTTAGTTTAGTGTTTCTCATCTAACATAATGACTGACTGTGTACCAGTTCTGTCATTAATCCCTCACTTGAGCCCCCTCAGGTATTAGTGAGCTCACTTTTCACCCCACCTCTGCCCTTCCTTTAGAATTTTGGAGGTGTCTGGAGATTTTTGAGAAATAATATTTTATGAATTGGGTTGTACTTCTTATCTGTGTTACAGTGAAGAAAACAATCTGTGATTGACTTAACTATTGTGTTTTTCAGAGTGAAATTCTCTTCTATACAGTTAATATGTCATCTAACCTTTTGTAAGCTATTTGTCATGTTAGTGAAAGATTTTTAAAAACAATGTCAAAGCTTTATTTCCTCCCACTGGAAAGGCTGATTCGCTGGTATCTTATCCTATACTTGTGAAATTAGTGGCCTGTTCTACTCATGGAAGAAGCCTTACTTTTCGGAAGTTTTTAAAAATGCAGATTAGAGACCCCTCTTCTAAGACCTTAGGCCAAGATACTATAGGGTAAGACCAACATTCTATTCTATTGATAAACTTTCAAGCTGTCAGGACCCTGAGTGGGGGTTGTTTGGTATGTTCTAGAGTGGACCAAGTACTGTGGTCTATTTAGAAGATGATCTATGGATTCTTAAAGCTGTTAAGAGTGATAGTTGCAAACTGCCATGTTAGTGTTTCTTCAGTTTAACACTCATACATAGCTTTAGTGGCTTTCTAATTTTATTAACTTCAGTCGCTGAACCTACTTCTTACTTGGGCTGCCCAGTGAGTTTAAGGAAAATTACGTGAGCTGGAATTAGGAGGCCTGGGGGTTAAAGTCTTTAAAACAGTATTTGCTGTATCTCTGATTTGCTTCCTTAATATGAATAAAACAGTAGCAAACATTACCATCTGATAATGTTAGCTAACTAAGGGGACTAAGTGCTTCTGGCCACCTTCATGCGTGGAGAAAGGTGTTTGGCCACTAAGAACTGCTTTGGGAAGGCTGTTTGTTAATGTTCCCTTTTCTAACCTCCGTTTACTCTTCCTGTGTATTGGTTTTAGGTTCCGTCCTTTATAAGTACCAGCTCCAAATCTCAATTTTCAGTGTCCTTGGTACAGCTCAGATTTCCATGTGCTAATCCCTTTAATACCTCAAGTATGGTTTTGGTTATACATTTAAGATAACACAGCATGACTGTCAGTTATTTCATCTGGCACAGTGATGTGTGTTTGTATGTATGTCAGGGTGTGCATGTGGGTGCAGGTGCCCAAGAAGGTAGGGGTGTCACATCCCCTGGAATTGGAGCCACACGCAGTTGTGAGCTTGCTCAGTTTAGGTGCTAAGAATTGAACCCAGGTCCTCTGCATGAGCACTAAGTTCCCTAAACACACATACACACCCCTGTATGGATTCTAGTGAGGGGAGATTAATTTTGTGTTACCGACTTATGTTACACATTTCATTGAATATATATTTCCCTGCAGAAATGGGCTTGATATGTGAGCTAGCTAGCTGTTGATCAGTAAAGAACATGATAGAAAATTATAAAATATATTATCTTACTTAAAGAGCACCAGTTCTCTTAGTTCTAAATTGACATGTATGTCTTTATTCAGAACACATACGTATATTTGTGTTTGTGTGTATATGTTCAGATAATTTGGATTAAACTTTGATTTTTTTCTTTGATAATGAGAATTTATTGTTTCTGATGTTTGACATCACTCGATTAGTAACTGCCTTCTGCAGAAAACTGGTTTTATTTTCCCAAATAAGGCTATTTCTTCATTTTCTTCACACTGGGTGTGTCTTTTGGAGGGATTGAAGAGGGTCCTGACTGAGACCCTAAGATACACTAGTAAGATTATCAACCTTTAGAGTTAGATGAAGAAAATCTGACTATAGTCTACAGCAATTTGTGTGTGTGTGTTTTTAAAGAAAATTCTTTAATGTATATGCCCATGTTTCCTTATTTATGTGATAGAGTTAATGTAATAATTCTGTAGATATCAATGCTGACATGATCTTACATGTCAATGAAGATTACTTTAGAAAAGTATGGATGGCTTTGTAATTTAGTTTCCTTTTGTGTATAATTGCTATGCTCCTCCAGTGTTCTTTGTCCGATCAGAGGATTCAGCCCTTCCCTGGGCTTGTAGAGTCAGATAACATGCTGTTTTCTAGTTACTCTTCTTTGCCCCAAATGATTTAGAATACTGTTGATAATAATCCATATAAAAGGGCTAACTGACTGTGGTATGTGGACCAGATAATTGCAAAAATTATAATTGATTTCAGACTATTGACAGTGATATATGGACCAATTAGAATTGGTTTACAGAAACACAAGAATGGGTTTTCATTTCTCCTTTTCATAGTTTAAATTTTTGAACCTATTAGACACAACACACATGTGCGCTGAAGAAAACAAGAAGTGTTAATTTAGTACTGTACTGATTTGTAAATCATAGTATGGAAATCCTAAATCACTGATGTCAGAGATTGACTTATTTTGGTGTATTTAGGAAGGCGACATGCCAATCCAGGAGCTTCTCAGCCTCTATGGTTATGACAGTTCTGTTCGGTTACCTGAGGAGGAGGAGGAAGAGGAGGAGGAGGAAGAAGGTGAAGATGATGAAGATGCTGATAATGATGACAACAGTGGCTGTAGTGGGGAAAATAAAGTAAGTCAGTGCGTGCTCAGTGTTTTTGTCTTATTTGTGGAACATTTAATTTCCAAGATCCCTGTTGGATTAGTGAAACCACAAATAGTACGAAAGTCTAAATATAATTTTTACAGTAAGATTAAGTTTTAAAAATAGAAATACAGAAAAGGGTGATATTAAAATTGAAAATTCCTTATGATCCACTTCATGAGATAAATTTGATCTATGTTGTTTCAGATTTCTTTTTGCTTTGTCTAAATAGTCCCAACTTAAGAAAAAAAAATGTTTCTTTTAAATAATACAGGCTGACTGACAGTTCTGTTTTCAGTTTTTAAAATTAATTTTAGATTCATGAGGGTCACATTGCTTTCTCTAGTATTAACATCTGATGTAACTTCATACCTTTATCAAAAGTAAGAAATTAGCACTGCTAAGCACCCTTAGCAGCTAAACTCTATAAATGGCTAGAACTTTATTGATAAGGTCCCAGGCCAGTTCAAAGAGCTAACCCAGAGAATCACATTATAGTTAGTGTGTTCATTATAATCTTAAGCTAAAACACAATTTGACCAGTGGCCTGCAACAGCATTCTTCATGTTGTAAGTACATTTTTTTATTCTATAGGAAGAGAATATAAAGGACTCATCGGGTCAGGAGGATGAAACTCAGTCTTCCAATGATGATCCCTCACAGTCTGTTACTTCCCAAGATGCTCAGGAAATAATCCGTCCACGTCGATGTAAATATTTTGATACAAGTATGTATCATTATTGCTAAAGTTAGAATGTAATTTCCACTCTTCTGTATTACCTAAAATTCTAATGTGGTTTTATTGCTATTTGAATTCACTGATCCTGACCCCTTAGGTAACTGAGGATGACCTTGATTTCTGATCTTAATGTCTCTTCCTCCCAAATGCTTGTATTACAGACTTGTGCCACTTTGCCTCATTTCACGTAAGCAGTCAGCCAGTAAATCATCCTCATTTGAATGTAACCAAGCAACAGCTTGCCCAGCATGGATAAAATAGAAATTGGGGAGAGTAATAGTTTTTAAAATGTTCCCAGACTTGATCTTCCACCAAAGTTTTACACAATTTCCAGTTTTATATATAAGGTACAATCTTTGGAAAATACTCCTTTGCCTCGGTCCTTGTTTATACAGTGTTTATTACTTGGTTTTAAATATCATGGCCTCATTTAGTAGACCTTTTGGCATATCTAGATATTTGATGGTAGGTATAAAAATGCAAAGATAATATCAGTATAGACAGAATAAGTGTCTATTTTATAGTATCATTTTCTTATGCATTCTAGATAGTGAAATAGAAGAAGAATCTGAAGAAGATGAAGATTATATTCCCTCAGAAGACTGGAAAAAGGTATTTTTCCAAAACTAACAGTAATATTCTAAAGGCAAAGAATTTTTTAATAAATCATATATATTAATGAAGTTAATCTATTAGCCTTATTGTGACATTTCAGCATTTGGTAAATGTTGGTTTAAGTTCCTCTTTAATATATCCAACTAAGAAATACATTTATCTTTTCACAAAATGATTGTGTGAGTAGAGTGGGATTTTGCTGAGTGAATTGATATTCACACCTATATTGGAAATCCAAATTTCTCATCTAGTCCTGAAGTAATACAGAATTAGAATTTTGTTGCCTCGTTAGAATGTGACTCTTTAGTGTTTATGATTGCAGTTTCCCACTCCACATTGCTTATTAAAGAAAGCTCAGCATGACTGAATGCAGTGTTGGTGTTTTATATGGGCTGGCTGCTCTACAAAATACAAAACTAGCTTCTAAAATGAACTTGAGACATTAGGGTTTTGGTTTTTTGTTTTGTTTTTCCTTAAAATGTTACATAGCATTATTTAATTAACCACACAGTTTAATTGTAGTATTTAATTTAATGATGTTGCATAGGAGTTGAACCTCTTAGGAAATCATAGTACACACTATGTGCCATTGGTTAAAGTAAATCATTTCTGTAGAAGAATGTTTTCTTTAGAGATGATTGCCTGGTCTGTCCTCTTTAAAAAAATAACACTATTTGAGTTTGTTGTGGTGTTGTTTTTGCTTTTTTTCTTGGGTTTTGTTTTATTTAACTATTTATGTGTATGGGTATTTTGCCTGCATGTGTATTTGTTCCTGTTGGAACATAGCAGCCATCTTTGACTACCTTCAGGAGAGTGTTGATGTTTTCTTATAGGAGAAGGAGCTGTAATGAGTCATCAGAGACTGAGTTATTACCTTCTGCATCTCCTTTTCTACTGTGTGCAGTTCTTTCCCATCTGTGCAGGTGCCAGAGTGTATAGTGTCGATGATTATCTGAAGGAGGATTCCATATAAGATATGTAGGGAATAATTATCTGGGTTAAGACGTAAGGACTATGGCTATTTAGGTCTCCTTGGAAGTACAGGTAGAATAAAGTAAAAACAGGCGCAGGGATTGGCAGCAGAGGGATCCTGTGGTGGATACCTTTAAAATAAAATTATACTACATGGAGGAAGTTTGTGGTGTGTGGTGGTCTTTCTCGCAGACTGACCTTGAGAAGGTCTGGTGCTCCTCTGTAGTAGAATGATGGATTTGTCGTGTTGGGCATGTCTGAAGCTACAGTAGGTAGAATAAGGTGCTGTTTATAGAGAAGTGACAACAGCAGCAGAGAGGAAACTCTTAAACCCCTAGAGTCATCTAAACTTCCTACAGCATGTTCATACCTGTGAAGTCATTTTTCACTTTAAAGTGCCAGGTCCATCAGTTATGATCCCCATGCCATGAGACTTCTCATTGGTGATTTTCAGTTGGCTTTCTTGACATCCAGTTTCAAACCTTTTTAGAGAAAGTCAAGCACTAACCTCAAGAAAAAAGACTTGGTTTGGAACTGAGTCTGCTTAGTTCCTGTCAAACGTTTTACAAACCCTTTATGGTTTTTATCCCCTCATCTTAAAGCTCAGATTTAAGTGTGAGTTAAAATTGCCTGTGTTAAGCAGTGAGCCCTATCACTAGAGTTTTCACTCAGTATGAGTAGAGACCTAAAAACTTCGATTTCTAAAAATTTCCTAGTGGTGCTGATCCTGTTGGTGCAAAGTTATCCTAAGTGTAGATGTTCTAAAAAACACCCAAAGTTGACTTTTCTGATTTTCAGGGTATTTTATTATTTTAATTAAGCAAAATTTACTTACTAATTTTTCTCTATGTCTTGTATATCTTGTTAATATTACATTCACCAATTATTATTACTGTTTCCCATCTAATCATATAAGCCCCCAGCTATTATTAACTCATTCATCCTCATAACACTACCGTGAGGTAGTGATTGGTTTTGTGACAGAGACCAGAGTCAGTTTACCCAAGTACATACTGAAGCTAGACATGAACATTGGATGTGTATTACCAGGTCTTTTTTGTTATGTTTAAAATATAGGAAATCATGGTGGGCTCCATGTTTCAAGCTGAGATTCCAGTTGGTGTTTGTAGATACAAAGAAAATGAAAAAGGTGAGTTAAAGTTAAATACCTGAACTTTTGAAGTGATGGACTTACCCTGAGGGGATGGTGTGAGTTTGTGTGTAGATACACACACCTGTTTGTGCTTATGTGGAGGCCAGAAGTCAAGGATGGGTTCTTTCCTCTGTTGGCTCTTCGTGTAGAGACACAGGGTTTGTTTAGCTAGGCTGGCTGGCCAGTAAGCGTCTGTCTTTCTACCCCTAGTGCCTAGATTACAGATGCTTGCTGCTACTCTGGCTTTCACACGTAGTGTTGGGCATCCAAACCTGTGTTTTCAGGCTTGCACATCAAATAACTATACCCACTGAGACATATTCCCAGCCCTGGTCTGTTAATTAGCATACAGAATGTCATAAGAACATGACAGCCTACTAAATAACTCTAAATGGCTTATACAAAAGAAGCTGCTATATCAGTCATACTGGTCACTATGGTTCCAGTTTTCTCTGTATAAATCTAACAGAAAACAAGTGAATTCTGAAGGTGTGTGCCCTAAAATATCCAGCCACATGTTTTTCTGTATTTTAAATGTTCCAAACTTGTTAGTTTCTTGCCTTTATAACTTTTCAATTACCAGTTTGAAAACCTACTGATAAGCACCTGGTTGCTTATTTGCTTCTAAAACTCAATACTTCTAAAAGGGAATGTTTTGTTATTTGTGTCTTAAAATAATTTGGGAATACTGCTTGTATATTTAAAATTTGCAAGTTTTTTTAACCATTTACATCAAAGTCCTAAGGCCAGTCATACATCTAATAACATGAAATAAATGAAGATTTTGTGGTTTTTTTTGTTTTCTTGGTTTTGATTTTTTTTTTTTTAAGAGCATCTACCTTTTTTTAGGTGGGTTATAGAAAGAATGCATGTGTGCCCTGAGTGAGTTCACAGATAGTGTGGCATGCCTTGAAGCCAAGAGTGCATCGCTTGTCATTTTTCTTCACATTACACCTTTACACAGAGCACCTTAGAATTGGGGAGATTTTGGTGTTTATTTTCTTTTTACCATTTCCACTAGATACTTTGTTTTAAATGCATTCCTGCTCTCCTGTCTACCAGAGGTGAGAAGTAGGATACACCACAGCTATTACATTTTGTAACCAAATGTGTTAATATCACTCACCTTGCCTTTAGCAAGCTCGCCTAGCTTAGTTCCTGTAACATGTAGAACCGTCGAGGACACCAGAGTGGAGTCATCTTGTTCTATGCTGGAATTTTGTATATTCCTTATGATTGTGTGCAAAAAAATGAATGGTCTGTTGGCTTTTCTGTATATAGTTGAAATTTAAGTTCTGTGTCTATATAATAGCAGGCCATAATCACAACCGAGTTCCTCTCTTCTGTTAGTAGGAAACTGAAAGGTAAATATTTGTTCCATTTTACTAGGTGTCTTAAGGGTTTTTTTGCTGTGATGACAGTAATGCCTCTATTTTGAAAGTTTCATATTAAGGGCTGAGAGTGTGGCTTAGTGGTAAGCACTTTGTGTATGGTGTACTGTACATACTGTACACAAAGCCCTGGGTTCATTTCCCACCACACATGACAAGCCTTTTAGTAGATAGAAGGAAAACATAATAGTTTAGTATCATGATTAAAGGATTATCTCTTCTTGTACTTGACCTTTTAATATCTATAGTCAAATATCATAGTAAATAAGTTATAATTTCTACTTTAAAAAATATTGCCTAGTCCAGCTGGGCAGCAGTGATACACATTTTTTTTTTAATTCCAACTCTTGGGAAGCAGAAATGGGTGGATCTCTGTGAGTACAAGTCCAACCTGGTCCACAGAGCTACACAAAGAAACCCTATCTCAAAAAAAAAAAAAAAAAATCAAGCAAACAAAAATATCTATTCTGGCTTAATGTTTTCATGATTTTAGAAGTCAGTTGTTTATTATAAGGTGAATTTGATGAGAAGCATTTTCAGTTTTGCTTTTTCCTTTTTTGAGATAGGGTTTCTTAAAGGTTCACTCTGTGATCCAGGCTGGCCTGGAACTCACAGTGAACCCCCTACCTCCGTCCCACAAGTGCTGGGATCAAAGATGTGTGCTGCCATGCCTGGCTTTCATTTGGGAAATTAAGTATATGTGGTGGGTTAGGAAGACCAGCCAGGATGCAGGAAAGTGACATTGCCCTGGAGAAGTCAAGAGGCCACTGTTGTTCAGGTCCTTGCCTTAACTTGAAGTTTCAGAAGTTCCCATTTTGAGGGGAGGGCAAATTATGTGAGCAGAATGTATTGTATGAAGAACGTTTAATAATAACTGAAAAATTCTGGCTTTAAAAAAATAAAAAATTTATTTCTTTGTAGTGTACCCTGAGAACATAAAGCAAATACCATTATTACACAATACACTGTTGTAAAAAGATATTGCTGATTAGTGCATTCCTGTTGTAAAAGCCCTTAGTGCTAAGAGACATCTTGATCTGTTATCTGGGCTGACCTGGAACTTGATATTTTCCCACTTGAAGTTCCTGAGTAGCTGAGATTACAGGTGTGTGCCACCATGCCTGGTTCTTATAGAAGTCCTTTATAGAGATGGATCAGAGTTCTTTTCAGTGATGAAAGACACACACACACACACATACACACGATGACTTCAGAAAGATGACAGCTGTATGTCTGTCCTTGGATTTGACTTTACTGGACTCTTACCCAGTGGTTATCACTCCTGATGTAAACGCTTAAAATTTAGAGCTTACTGATACACACTCACTAAGCATTTTCCTATGAAACCTGCATTTATTTTGGTTACAAAAATATCCTTGATTACACCTTCATTAACATTTATTAACATTTATTTATTTACATTTTTATGTGAATTATAATTGATGCTTGACAAAGTACACATTTCCTGCTGTCTGTGGGAGTTGACTTTAAGACTACCTCTTCCTTGGCCCATGAACACCCAAACACAGATACTCAAATCTCCTATGTGACTTGGTATGGAATTTGAATGTAGCCCACTGACATCCTCCTATATCATCTCTTGGTTATTGTATAATGTAAATGCTCTGTGAATCACACTATTTCTTAAGGAATAATAACAAAAGACAATTATGTGGTCAGTGCAGACACAAACTTTTTTCCTGAATATTTTCATCCTGTTGTTAAATACACAGATATAGAACCTGTAAGTACAGCGAGTTCATTTTATAATCTGCTATTCATCACTCTATCTTTAATGCCCAGTGTTTGATATTTGTAACATAGGCTGCATTTGTGTGCACATTGCCTGTGAAGTGTGGATTTAGAGAGGCTCCACTTGCTCTCAGTTCATGCTCATTACTGACTCTACTGTAATTGTCTAAAGTGCATTGTGTTATCCTGAAATAATCAGAGCTAACTGTTCAGCCAGCCTTACAAGGAGGCTAACTTGTCATGTGGCGCCACCTGGTGATGGCCTTCTTCCCAGTTTAAGGATTTAGAGATCCTCTAAATCAGTGATTCCAAAAATATCTTCTATGTTATATAGCTTAGAGAACCCTGGGATTCAGACACCCACCCCTTCACTTACTCTTTAAGACATGAGACAACCTTTAAAAAGTAGTGAGGAATCAGTTCCCTTTGCAGAACAGAAATAGAAATTTAGTACTCTATCCAAATTCACTTACCAAGACAGTCAATGTATTTCAGTTTTGGCCTTTATTGTGCTAGCAGCTAGAGAAAGAAGAAAGTGTATTTTGAGAGGACCAGGGAAAGGTGGGTTTTAGAGTATGTGTATGAAGGTGGAGCAAGGTCGTGTATGTGAGGCAGTTGGTGCCTTGCCCAGCATATGGGGACGCTTAATTAGCTGCTGATGCCGTTTTATATAACACAAGGTATTTTGACAGTCATCCTGTGATCACAAAGATTTTTATCAAGTGATTTCCTTTCTGTTGAAATTTAAATATTCTGTTTCTTGTCTTTAAAAACAAAGGCCTTACAAGCTTTGTTCAACTAGATTTCCACTCTATGCTGACACTGTCATATCTCCCCCTGCCATCCAAACGTCTCAGAAAGTTTTGGTTTTATTTCACTTTCTATTTTCCTTTCCAGTCTCTTCTGATGCTCCAGTTCATACATCCTCATGTCCTTGTTAGTAGACCTAGCAAGCCTCTTTCTAACCCAGGTCGTTCTGGGATTTAACCAGGCTTGGAAGTCACTCTTAGAAGCACTTGACTTGTTCCTCCAGTGCCACACTTGTGGCACTGATTCCAGTTTAGGTTGTGGCTTCTGGGTTTTACATGTGTCTGTGTCATTTAGACTCATAAGACACTGTCTTAGTTCATGTTCTATTTTTATTTTTTTAATTTTGCTGAGATTTAGACTTTATTTTTTGGGTGGGGGCAGTTGAGATAGGATTTCTCTGACCTGGCTAACCTGAAACTGTAGAGCAGACTGGCCTCTAATTCATTGATCTACCTGTTTCCCCAGTGCTGGGAATAAATGCACGTGCTGCCACTGCCCAGCTGACTTTTCATCACTTGGGATGCTGAGGCAGGAAGATCATAATTTTGGGGTCAATCTGGAACGCAGTATTAAGACCTTGTCTCATAAAAAGAAAAAAAGAAAAACCAAAGTTATGGCTGACAAGATAGTTCTGTGGGTAAAGGCATTTGTCACCAGACCTATTGAGTTTGGTCCTTGAGCTCCACATGTTAAGAACTGACTCCTGCTGGGTGGTGGTAGCATATGCCCTTAATCCCAGCAGAGGCAGGTGAATTTGAGGCCAGCCTGGTCTACCAAGCAAGTTCCAGGACAATCAGGGCTACACAGAAGAAAACTGTCTCGGGTGGGGACACATGTGGGGACTCCCAGAAGTCTTCTGACCTCCATATGTATGGTATGGCACGTGTACAATACATACAGAGAAAATAAATGTCATTTTAAAAAAGACAGAGTAATTTGTTTAGTGATACGTCTCTAATGTTAATTTTGAGTAGTTTTTATTAACATTTGTTTTATTAATTTAGTGTATGAAAATGATGATCAGCTTCTTTGGGATCCAGAATATTTACCAGAAGATAAAGTGATTGTCTTTCTTAAGGATGCATCTAGAAGAACAGGGGATGAGAAAGGTGTAGAAGCAATTCCTGAAGGATCTCATATAAAAGACAATGAACAGGTACATGACTATCAGCATTTCTCAGTGTGGGTGCTCTATCCACCTGAACTCCTTTTCTCTGAAAATTGGAATTAGCATAAGACCTACTCTGAGTGTGCTTACATCACTGATGTGATTTCGGCTCCAATAAACAGAAACCTTTCTTTGCCCATGTACACTTTTTATAACGGTTTTTAAGAGTGTTTTCTTTTGGATTTTCTTTTGTGTGTTTTCTATTCTCTATATGAGACTCCATGACTCTGATCAAGTTGACCCTTGCGTTTC
Source organism: Rhynchomys soricoides (assembly GCA_019843965.1). Taxonomy (NCBI): domain Eukaryota; kingdom Metazoa; phylum Chordata; class Mammalia; order Rodentia; family Muridae; genus Rhynchomys; species Rhynchomys soricoides. Next base: position 3,371,260 of record JADRCH010000098.1, on the reverse strand, counting down.
AGATAAACATTGTGTATATAGTCAGATTAATACTTTCCATGAACCTAATATAAAAGCATTTTTTAAAAACCTTGTTGTCGTTTTTCTTTCTCAACTTGTTTAAAATATTAGGAATCCCAGAAGGCTCCAAAGAATTACAGCTTAAACAAAATATTCTATGTGAAATCAGTATCTCATTCACTGGGTTACTGTGGTCAGCAAGTTAACATATTCCTATATTGTACATAGCAAAAGGCATATAAAGTTAGAAATTCATTTTTTTCTTGATGCTCTGTATGTTGCTTTCACTACAATTGGACCAGAAACAAATACAATTCACAAAAATGTGCTCTTAAAAACATGCATCAGGATGAACTGTTCATAGTCTGTGAATCTTATGTAAAAACCTTTATTTTTCTAGGCTTTATATGAATTGGTTAAATGCAGTTTTGATACAGAAGAAGCCTTGAGAAGATTGAGATTTAATGTCAAAGCAGCTCGAGGTAAGCACATGCTAGGCCTTTGTTGCATGACTTGGCAGAAATTTTAAATTTTAATCTTTTCAGTTTTCCTAAATGTGTCTTCAGTTTACTAAATCTAGTCTTTCTGAATTCAGTAGATACTTACAGAGCAAATATCATTCAAATTGTTACAGGGAATGGGATTAAGATTTTTCTGTTATGCAAAATCAGGGCATTTAAGTGAAAGTCTAAAGTATATAATACCTTTCAGTTTCAAAACATTTAAAGATTTTTGTCTTTGATCTTTATAATAGCCCCATGAGCTAAGTACTATAATACCTACTGCCTAACTTTAAAATTATGAGTCTGGGCTAGTGAGATGGCCCAGGGGGTAAAAGTGGTTGTCCCTCAAGCCTAACAACTTGGACTGGGTAGCTAGAGCCCATGCAGAGGAGGAAGGAAAGAACTAGTTCCATAAAGTTGTTTGCTGGCCTCCCTACACTCACCACGGTGCACATAACCCAGATGCACATGCACACACAGAGATACAGGTAAAGAAGTATTAGGTGGGATTGTGAGATTTAGCTCTCTAAAGTATTGTGGCTGAGGCAAGTGCAATTCATAAGCAATAAAACTGTTGAAACCCGCATTTCTGCCTTTTTCTAAGTTTGACTCCCTAGTTCACTGCACTAAAAGTATTATCTGTGTATCTGTAGACATGACAGTAATGGATTATTTGTCTACTTGGAGTCAGTCTGAAGGCTTTTTATCTCCGAGAACCTAACCATTTAAGTCTCAGCCATCTTGGTGCCTGACAATAGGTGTTGCTCTTCAGAGGAGAGTTGTTGGGCATTGCTGAAGCCACTTGTAGTTAGGCCTAGCCTAGGTAGGGGGTTATTTGAGGGGAACTTTGAGAACAAAGGATTTCTACTGGTAACAGTTATGTTCCTAAAAGGGGGTGATGAAGGGGCAGAGCAGAATCCAAAGTCAGAAAGAATTACCAAGTTGAAGGAATGGAAAAGTGGCTAATGTGAGTTGGGCTGAGAAGAACTGAGGAGATCTATGAGAGGTGGCACACAGTAGAAGCAACACAGGTAGGAGGCCTGGCTGGAGTACAGCAAGACCTTGTCTCAACAAGGAAGGAGGAACAAGTGATCCAGATTTGAGATTGGAGAGTTTAGGACCAAATTGTCCCAATTTTTATTAAATCAGGAATTTGTAACACTGTATCATTTGCAATGACTAGTATTAGCACTCAAGACTAAGATACTCCCTTCATTGTTTTGCCAAAACGTTACAGTTTTGCTTTCAGTTTCTTTTTTATATATTAATTTGCTCTTCTCCCCTCATTTTGTCAGAGGAATTATCTGTGTGGACAGAGGAAGAATGCAGAAATTTTGAACAAGGACTGAAGGCCTATGGAAAAGATTTTCATCTGATTCAGGCTAATAAAGTAAGTAAAGATTTATGCCCTCTTTTTACAAAAAAGGAATTTAGTTTAATAACCTAAATTATCTTAACTTGCTGTTACCTAGTGTCAAAATACTATAATATTTTTATTTAGAACTAGTTAGAATAAGAACATTATACTGTCTGACATATTTGCCAGGTGACTTTTCAAGGCATGATTTGAATTCATTTATACGTCTTTTAGTCAACTCAGGTTGTGTATGCGGTGCAGTTATTTATGGCTTTCTCTCTGTTATCTGTGATAACAGGTTTGTTTACATTTTTAAAATAATAATGTCTTTATTCATTCTTTGAGAATTTCATACAACCTAGTTTTATCATACTTTTCTTCCAACCCCTATCCGACCATCTTTATGTCACTTCCCTCTTTTAAGTACGCATATACATACAGACACACACATAGCAATGGTGTCTCAGTCTGACTGAGCTGACTCTTCCTGGATGTGGAGCATGCTTCTGAGTGTCAGTTAACCTGTCACTTACAGAAAAAACATTTTCTCTCTTCTAGCAGCCATCAGTTGCAAATTCCTCCTTAAAGTAATTTTGAAATTGTAAAATGTCCTTAACATCAAATTTGCAGTGAAAATACTTGTGTGATAAGTGTATGTGCTACAGTGTGTAGTCGAAGGACAACTCTAAGTCTCTCCTTCCCCAGGTAGAACCCTGGGATTGGACTCAGATTGCCAGGCTTGGTGGCAAGCACCTTTACCTGCTGAACCATTTTACTTCCCACAATTAAAATATTTTGTTTACAGTTACCTAAGTCCTAATTGGTCTTAACCCATATTCTTAAAGTGATATTTTCCAGAGACATCAGTCACAGCAGGCTTAACATGATGGTTTAATATCCTATTAAATAACAGTCATACAGTATATATCTTAACTCCATAATAACTTGAAGATTTGAGCATTTAATTATTTTCAAAAGTTTTTTATTGTATTTATTTACTCATGAATGTGGGAGGGTATATCAGGCATTGCTAATGAATTGCCCACCAGTTAAGATCCAATGCTACTTTTGTAGAAGACCCACATTTGATACCCATCACTCATGTTGGGTGACTCACAACCACCTGTAATTCTAGGTCCAGGGGATCTTACACTTTTGGCCTCCACTGGCACTTGCACACACATGCAAGCGCGCGCGCGTGCACACATTTGCACACACATGCATGCGCGCACAAGCGCACACACATACACATTCTGTCAAAAGTAACTACATCTTTAACAAAAGAAAAACATCAATGGTGAAAGAGAAACTTGGAGCTTTCAGAGTTTAGTGTCCAAAGGGTGGCACCCAGTATGTCCAGATCTAATGCATTCAGACACTGGGAAAAGGTTGTGTTATACTAGTGACTGACTGCATGGTCCTGACTTTATTCTAAAATTCATTTTTCCAGGTTGAAAAGTACATTTTATTTTTCTAGTATTCTTTGCATGGAAATACCACCAAGCTGTGCTGGGTTACCTCTCTAGGGCACCTTTGGAATGTAACTGAAAGTACGAAGCAAATAAAAGTTTGGTGTGACTTTAAACACTTATTAGCTAACTTGAAACCATGAGCTATATTTTTATTGTGTGCTTTATTAAGACTATAATTTTGGTTTTGGGTTATCTAGGGAATATATATGTATGTATGTATGAGTCAGATGTTTCAGTGCTAAAGAGTGCTATATGCTGGACTTAGTTGCTCTGTCGAGCAAAGTGGGGACAATAGTTCGTTAAGGGTCCCATATAAAAACACCAAGTTGTCCTTTATACTTGGAATCAGTTCCAATGTTGATCATAAGTTCTGTTATAGTGGGCTTATTTCACGAAGACTTTGTATTGCAGTAACAGCATACTCCCAAGATATCTTGGCTTTTGCTTTCAGTAAATTACAACTGACTTGCTTGAAATCATTCATTAGGAAGCAAAACAATCAAAGTAGTTTTCTTAATGTGTATTGATTAGTGTTTTACTTGTATGTGTGCCAGATATGTTCTGATGCCTAAGGAAGTCAGAAGAGAGCATCAACTCTTCTAAAACTGTACTGAGCCACCATGTGGATGCTAGGAACTGGGACCTTTAGATACTAAACCACTAAATGCCCTTTCTCCAGCCCTTACTGCTTGACAGTTTTTATAAAGTTTAAGCAGGGGGGAAGAAAGGGAATAAACATCTACATTAGATAAGAAAGGATGTTATCAATAATAGGTAAAATCAGTGCCGAAAATGTTTTTGTCAGGATCAGAAATTTGTCAACTAAAACTGTTAACCACCTTGTTTCTAGAGTGCTACTGCATGTGCCTTTTCTCCTTGAAACATGTTTTACTCTTAGACATCAACTTCACCAACTCTCCAAGGCAGTAGCAACGAAGATTTTTAGCAGCACTATTTGTGTGGTTTTTTTTTTTAAATTGGTGAAACTTAGTTTTTAATTTCACACCTCATAAAGTCCGGCTGAATGCTTTATAACAACGTAAACCAAAGTCAGGCCAAGCGCTGCAGACAAGCTGGGAGAATGACTTCCCCTGACACCTATGCCTTGGGACTACATGGGGACAGAGAGTTGCTAACAAACTGGCCGGCTAAGGCCACAGAAATGTGTTTTCTGGTGCCTGGCTGCTGGCACGAGTCTTTTTTGACAAAACTGTTAATACTGCGTGTGACAAACAGAATCTCTTTCCTTGGAGCCATCAGGAAACTTTGTCTCTTACCTCTTCCTTGATTTTTCTTGGGTGGTGTCATAAGCATGCCTATTTCCTCCTGTGTATCAGCTCCATGTTCTTTTTGAGAAAAGGTATACTTTTCTGAATTTTTTTTTTATGAACTGTGCCATATTTGTGTATTTTAAACATATTATTATGCTGCCTGCAATTTTTAGAGCATTGATGTTCAGAATTGAGAGTTCATCTTGGTAGATTTGTCCTTTGACCAGTATGAAGTGTCCTTCCTTATCTTTTTTGACGACTTTTGGTTGAAAGTTGATTGTATTCGATATTAGAATGGCTACTCCAGCTTTGTCTCTTGAGACCATTTGCTTAGAAAATTGCTTTCCAACCTTTTATTCTGAGGTAGTATCTGTCTTTGTCACTGAGGTGCGTTTTCTGTATGCAGCAAAATGCTGGATCCTGTTTACTTACGTGTCCAGTCTGTTAGTCTATGTCTTTTTACTGGGGAGTTGAGTCCATTGATGTTAAGAGATAGTAAGGAACAGCCATTGATACTTCCTGTTATTTTTGTTGTTAGAGGTGGTATTATGTTTGTGTGGCTATCTTCTTTGGGGTTTGTTGAAAGATTACTTTCTTGCTTTTTCTAAGGTGTAGTTTCCCTCCCTGTGTTGGTGTTTTCCATCTATTATCCTTTGTAGGGCTGGATTTGTGGAAAGATACTGTGTAAATTTGGTTTTGTCATGGAATATCTTGGTTTCACCATCTATGGAAATTGAGAGTTCTGCTGGGTATAGCAGCCTGAGCTGGCAGTTGTGTTCTCTTAGGGTCTGTATGAGATCTGCCCAGGATCTTCTAGCTTTCATAGTCTCTGGTGAGAAGTCTGGTGTAGTTCTGATAGGGCTGCCTTTATTTGTTATATGTTGACCTTTCTCCCTTACCGTTTTTAATATTCTTTCTTTGTTTAGTGCATTTGGTGTTTTGATTATTATCTGATGGGAGGAATTTCTTTTCTGGTCCAATCTATTTGGGATTCTGTAGGCTTCCTGTATGTTCATGGGCATCTCTTTCTTTAGATTAGGAAAGTTTTCTTCTATAATTTTGTTGAAGATATTTATTGGCCCTTTAAGTTGGGAATCTTCACTCTCTTCTATACCTATTTTCCTTAGGTTTGGTCTTCTCATTGTGTCCTGGATTTCCTGGATGTTTTGTTTTAGGAGCTTTCTGCATTTTGTGTTTTCTTTGACTGTTGTGTCCATGTTTTCTATGGTATCCTCTGCACCTGAGACTCTCTCTTCTATCTCTTGTATTCTGTTGGTGATGCGTGCGTCTATGACTCCTGATCTCTTTCCTAGGTTTTCTAACTCTCCCCGCTTGTCTCCCTTTGTGATTTCTTTATTGTTTCTTTTTCCACTGACAGATCCTGGATGGTTTTGTTCATTTCCTTCACCTGCTTGATTGTGTTTTCCTATAATTCTTTAAGGGATTTTTGTGTTTCCTCTTTAGGGGCTTCTACCTGTTTACCTGTGTTCTCCTGTATTTCTTTAAGGGAGTTATTTATGTCCTTTTTAAAGTCCTCTATCATCATCACGAGAAGTGATTTTAGATCCGAATCTTGCTTTTCCAGTGTGGTGGTGTATCCAGGACTTGCTATGATGGGAGAATTGGATTCTGATGATGCCAAGTAGTAACCTTGGTTTCTGTTGCTTATGTTCTTGCACTTGCCTCCTGCCACTGGTTCTCTCTAGTGTTACCTGCCTTTGCTATATCTGACTGGAGCCTGTCCTTTCTGGGATCCTGGTTGTGTCAGAACTCCTCAGAGACCAGCTGTCTGTGATCCTGCGATCCTGTGATCCTGAGATCCTGGGTGTGTCAGAGCTCATGGGAGTCAAGTTGCCTCTTGGACCCTGAGATCCTCATGTGATCAAGCTCCTGGGATCTTATGATCCTATGATCCTGTGATCCTGGGCGTGTTAGAGCGCCTGGGAGTAGAGCTTCCTCTGGGTGTTGTGGAACTGGCTGAGGAGTTCGCTCCCAAGGTCTGCTCAGGGTACCAGCCCAGCAGCACTGTTTGTTGATCATGAGTTTCAGAAGTTTAGGAAGCCATGAATAGTTGTAGAGTCGCAGTAGTGTCTTACTGCACAAAGCATGAGTACTAGTGGAACAGCTTCTCTTCCCTGGCATAGTTTCAGACATTTTGGGAAGGAAATGAATCTAGATTGTTGTTGCACTAATAAGATGATCTTTTAAATTGGCCATTTGTATTTATTCCTATGAGAACTGTCTATATCCATTCATATTTTATAATCCATGGGCAGCCAGGCTTGTACCATTTCTTGGTTGTTATGAATAGTATAGTAGTAAACATGGATACTCAGGTAGCTCTGTGATGTGCTGACTTAGAATCCTTAGGGATATAACTGGGAATCATGTAGGTGGGCAATACTGTAGCTCAGGTTTTGGTTTTGTATGGAACCTCCATAGTGATCTCCATTCTGGTTTTACCAGTTTACATGCCTGTTGAGAAGTGTGTAAGTGTTCTCTTTTCCTCCATCCTAGGGCATTCGTTCCCCCACACCCACCCAGCATTTGTTCTCAGTCATTTTGCTTCTTAGGTTTTCATGATAAACCATTCTGACTTGGGTAAGATGGAGTCTGAAAGCAGTTTTAGTGTGCATTTCCCTGAAAGCTAAGAATCCTGAGTACTTGGTGTTCATTGGCCATTTTGGAGTTCGTTATATATCCTAAATAATTAATCCACTTCAGATAAATAGATGGTGAAAGTTTTCTCCTGTTCTATGGGGTGTTTCTTTACTCTTAGTTTTATTTGTTGGGCAGAAGCTTTTAATCACATACAATCCCATTTGTCATTTCTTGGGTTGTTTTTTTTTACGTTGGTAGCATCTTGGAAAGGCTTCACCTGTACCTGTAGCCTGTATTTTACTTCTGGCCGTTTCAGAGGTTCAGATTTTATATTAAGGTCTTTGATTCATTCTGAATTTAGTTTTCTACTAAGTTCAAGATTCAGGTCTGATTTCATGCTTTTTGTGGGAAATCATTTATAAGAGAATTTAAATTTAGATTACCAAGGTAGTCTGTGAGTAAAACGGTATGTATTCTTTGGAGGCACTTTAACCTGTTCATCACTCCTATCTGTAATAGAGGAGTACTTGTATTATTATATTAGAATTGTGGTCTCTCCTTGAATTAAGAAAAAAGAATGCTAAATATCTTATATAGTTATTCATTTATTATTTTTCTTAATGGATTCAGAAAGAATAGTTTTCAGCACAGTTGCTGTAGTTTTTCATAATGTATGTTCATTTGTCATGTATATGCACTAAGTGGTAGTGATTTTTCTTTTTTCCAGTTTGTCTTAGAGGTTCTGTTGCTATGGTAAAATACCATAGTTTATTTGGCTTACATGTTCACATCACATAAAGTTAGGGCAGGAATTAGAGGCAGGAACTGAAGCAGTAACAGTGAGAGGATGCTGCTTACTGCTTGTTCTTCATGGCCTGCCCCGTCTGCTTTCACATACAGCATGGAACCACCTGCCCTGGTTGGCACCACCTGTATCAGCCAGCAGTCAAGAAAATTCTCTACAGATTTGTCTATAGGCCAGTCTAAGGCATTTTCTTAAATTGAGTCCCTCTTCCCAAATAACAGTAGCTTTTGTGTCAAGGTGACATAAAACTATCCAGCACAGACTTGAGTTGTTTTTCATGAAGTAATTCTGTTAAGGAGATTTTCTTAAAATCAAGCATTTGTTTCTTACAGGTCCGAACAAGATCAGTTGGTGAATGTGTAGCATTCTATTACATGTGGAAAAAGTCTGAGCGTTATGATTTCTTTGCTCAGCAAACAAGGTTTGGAAAAAAGAAATATAATCTTCATCCTGGTGTAACGTGAGTTGTTTTCTAAGCTTTCTTGGTTTTTTCTTAAACGAATTAAGAATTTTGTAGTCCATCAAAGTACAGTTTATGTTAGTTTAAAAACATTATCTCTTGACATGTAAGGCATGGAGACTTTGTTGTCTTAAAAAAAGTGTAAACTGCCATGCATGTTAAGACAAGCATAAATCCAAGGTTTGGTGTGCAGGTTTTCATTAGGTATTCTTGACATGGAAAAGGAGAGCATATTACACTACATTTGATTTCATTCATTTTCTTCCTCTCCCTCCCCCCAACCTCCCTTTTTCTTTTTTGAGGCAAAATCTTGCTATGTAGTCCTGGCTGGGCTGGCTTCATTCTTAACAATCATGTCAACCTTCCAAGTGCTGGGGTTGTGTGTGTGCCACCACATGTGGCTTAGTTTTGACCTTTGAAAAGAGTAAAAATAAGACCAAGTCAAGGCTTTCTAAACCTACTATGCTACATAATCAGTGGACAGCCACTAAAGAGGAAAAGAAGTTAATTTGTTTCTCGTGCAGTCTATTTTGGTCCTTAGAACTAAACAGGATACAAATGTATCCTGTTCTTACAGGGAGAAAGAGTGCAGGAATGTGGCCGCCAGAGCACATTGAATCTTCGTGTTATTAGATTTACCTTTTCCTAGTTTTCCTGAATCTTATAGGACACATTACAGAAGTGATATGTCACGATGATAAGGCAGCCCAAACTTGGGAGTGATGCAATGATAGTAGCTCTAATCCCACTGCATGGCGTGTCTTACCTGCCTACTCAGTCTCCAGCACATGACATCCTCTTAGCTTCATTCGAGCTTAAGTCGATGTGGTCAGTATGCACTAATAAAGATGTCACCTGCTTTACGCAGATTTGCTTGTCATATATGTTTGATTATATTTTTCAACCCCCTGGGCCATACTGTTTCTCTGTTGTGTTCATTTATAGATAGAGTACCTCCTCAGATCAGACAGTCTAAAGCCCAAAGCAAAATAAACTAAAAAAGCATAGATGAGAGCTGGGTTAGAGCTCAGGGTTGGAATACTTGTCTACTGAAGACCCTGCCTAGGTTTCTCTCCAGCACCACTCCCTAACAAGGGAATAAATGAATATGTTCCATCTTGGTCAAGACAATGAACTTTACCTCTCCTGTTCTCCAGGTACTCAGAGTTGGTGGTCACTAGAATTGAATTTTGTATAAAGGAGCATTACAAACATTGCTTGATAATACTCTAATGAATTTGATCATTTAATTTATAAACAGTTTAACCACTTGCTGAATATATTGTTTTTTCTGGATAATTAAGTGATACTACAAAGATGTAGGACTAGCTGTGTCTGTTGCTTCCTACCTCCTCCCTCCCTCCTTCCTCTACTTCAGAAACAATGCTTACAAGTGCTGAGTCTGTCATCACCAGCATGAGAACACCACATTTACCATGCTACTTCAGAGTCCTGGTTCATCTAGTTTTCTTTTTTCAGAAAGCCTTAGCAGAGGAATGAATGTGCTAAGGACTTGGTTTAGTTGGCTCTGTGATGTCCAGGGCAGCAGGGTGGACAGGGATATACCAAACATTTTCTCTCATAATCTCTCACAGTTTCTGAAAAGTTTTTGAAAGTATTGAACATCTTAATTTCTCCTAGGTTAACTTTTTTGTAAGTGGGCAAACCACAAAGTAAACCACACTTTGTTTTTTCTAAGGTGTGAGTTAATAACAATCTCATGTCAGAATGGGAAGAAGTCACAAATGTGTTTGGTTTTTCCTGTAGGCAATAACGATGGTTTTATGGCATTTTAATCCTTTGAGCTTCTTATTCCTTTGCCTGCCTGCCTACCTATCAAATTCTTTTTCCTCCTAAGGAACCACAGGATTTCTTTACAGGTGTACTATACCTTCTGTAAGAAGCAACAGCCAGCTGGGTGTGGTACCTCACAGCTGTAATCTCAGCATTCAGGAAGCTGAGATGGGAGGGTTTCCATGAGTGAATCTAGTCGTGGCTGTACAGTTTCATGCCGGCCAAGGCTGCATAGGAAGACACTGTCTTACAAATACGTAATAAAAATTGAAAAGAAGTAATGACCAGACTTTACAATATTTTTCATGTTTTGAGAAATTACAATTTTCTGTGAGAAATATTTCTGGCTTGCTTGCATTTTCTGCTAATAGTTCTATCTTTGGTGGTTACGTAATACTTGTTTAATGCCATAAATAGTGGTTCTCAACCGTCCCAATGCTATGACCCTTTAATACAGTTCCTCATGTAATGGTGACCCCAAACCATAAAATTATTTTGTTGCTACTTCATAACTGTAATTTTGCTACTGTTATGAATTATAAACATCTGTGTTTTCTGATGGTCTTAGGTAACCCCTGGGGGTGGGGGTGACCCACAGGTTGAGAAACCACTACCTTAAAGTAAAACTTGAGAATTTTCTTTTCCTTATTTTAGGTTCACAGTAGACTAAGTACATTATCTTAAAAGTCCTTGTTAAGTTTTTCTGTTTTGCTACTTTCCATTGTTCCCCAGAATGAAGCGCATTTGCCCTTGCTGCCCACAGCCTCTGAGAGCTCCACTACAGGGGAGGGATTGAGAACTACATTCCTATTGGAGAGCTTGCTATTCCGAATAATACTTAACTCCAGTTACCTGAACTCCAGCGCTCTTAACTTCCTCAGTTGTCCGACCTGACTTTCTTCCTAAGCATTTGGGATTTCACTGATGAAAATAAAGATGATGATGACTGTCTCTCACAGGATCATTGCCAAATTCAAAGTCTGAACACAATTTTGATGTCTTTTTATCTAGCTTCCTTTTGATTTTTTTTTTTTAAACTCACCAATGTTCACTCCCACTAGGCTTTGTTTCCAGTAATTCTATGTAGTGTCTATTCTTTTTGCTTTAGCTTCTGAAATTCCTGTGATAGACATCTTACCTATTTCTCTTTCTGTGCGCTCCAGATTGACTCTGCAGTTGTTTTTTACTTACAGTATAGAGCATAGAGCTGGAAGATCCTAAAAGCCATTGCATTTATAATGTCAAGAACATTATGTTTATTAGTTTTCTGTCATGTTTCTGTGATACATGTTTGTCTCGTGTGTGTACACATATTTGTGTATCGATATGAAAGGGCAACTTCTGGAACTGCCCACCAAGTTTTTTTAGACAGGGTCTTTCCTTGGTACTCGAGGCTTGCCGTGCATGACTGGCTGGCTTGCCTAGTGAGCTGCAAGGATCCAGCATGTCTGCTGCCCAGTCTTGGGGTAACAGGTGTATGACCATGTTTCAGTTGGACTGTACAGAAATGACAGCCAGCCCACAGGCCATAGTCTGCCACCTTCATGTTCAGTGTAATAACCTTGTGTGCAGATAGGACACATGGATTTAGCTGCATTTTATTTTAAAAAATCACTACCTTCAGACAGGTTTTTTCAGCCCAGCATAATGTGATCCTCAACTAATGCGATAGTAACGAGGTTTATAAATCAGCCCAGGACTAGGCCCATCCCATTACAGATCCCACTGTGATCTGTATGGTGGCTAGGCAGGGATGGCTCCTCTGTGTTAGGTGCACTTTCACGTGTTGCCTCTAGGACTCTGAAAACCCAGCCTGCTTCTGTTCAGAAAGCACCTTGTACTCCCAGTGCCCTCATCCTTACCTCTGTACTTACACACACTCCAGCTTCAGTCAGGCCATTTTGAGCACTTTTCTGCACGTCTTAAAGTCTTGGAACTTGCTATAGACTTTACATTTTTTTTACTTCAAACTTTTATACATAGCACTATAAATGTGTAACTGAAAGTAAGTGCTCAGATCCTGGTACAGTAGTAAGGCATCGACCTGAAATTAAGTGTCAAGTGGCAGTCAGGGTGTCTTTGTTAACAGGGGCATGTAAATTTTAACTTCGACTAATTTTAATTTTCAGCATTTTCTTTAAGGAAATAATTGTTACATTGTTTAACTTAAGGGATTACATGGATCGTCTTCTGGATGAAAGTGAAAGTGCTGCTTCTAGCCGAGCACCATCCCCTCCCCCCACTGCCTCAAATAGTAGTAACAGCCAGTCGGAGAAAGAAGACGGCACTATCAGCAATAGTAATCAAAACGGTAAGCAGCTTGGAAATGAACCTAGTTCTAAACAGTAAAGGACTCTTTGAATGGCTCAAAGGAATGTAAACTCTAGAGGCTGAGAATGTAAATAATATGAAACTGCACACATCCAATGACACCATGGAGTTTTTTGGAAAGAGTTCTTAGTGACAGCATAAAATGAAATTTATGAAACAAGCTCCACAGGGAAATTGATGTTAGGTAGCGTCTCTCCTCTGATCCCATCTCAGTGGGATAATGTGTAGGCTTGAACACTGTTTTTAACTCTAGGACATATCCACGAAGTTTTTATCAGAAACATGTTTCTCCATTAGTTTGAGAAGTTGTAACATGTGCTTTAATCATAAAGACGAAGTGTAGGTAATAAATGATTTTTGAGTGTTTGACTTTGCATAGTAACCTGAACAGTGAACAGATATAAATACAGCAGCAGTCAGCCTGGGCATGGGTGTTCTGCAGAAGCATTTATTCTCTTCCTCACATGCATACATGTCGCACACCACACATACATACACATACACTCACATCACAACACAAACACACCATGCATGCACACACAAACCAAGGACAGTGTTCTTCAGAGTATGTGAAGGACCATCTGCAAGAGCTATTCTCAGAATTGTTTTGATTTCTACTTTAATTGTCCCAAGTAAGAATATTATTGAGCAGAAAATAGCAAGCCTGATTGTGCAGCATCTTCATAAGGAGGAGACTGGAGTTAAAAACTAAAACTAGGGAGAGCCGTGAAGAAGTTAGACGAGAAACCACCAAAGCATTGACCCCCAAACTCTCAGTATGGTGGCATATTTATTACATAGTGCACTTCATGGTCCTTTTCTGTACTTGTCACTCTAAGAAAAAGCCAAACAGGAAATTTCTCTGAGGACAGCCTGGTCTACATAGTGAGTTCTAGGCTGGCCAGAGCTACACATGAAACTCTGTCACAATTCCTCCCAAAAATCCCCCTCCCAAGAAAAAGAACGAGCTGGGCACACAGAATGTGGGTCTCAGCAGCCATGCAGGTCAGGACTGCTTGTTAGACTGCTGTTGTACAGTCAGCCGCCTTTGTTTATAGCGATGGAAGATGCATGCGGTGTGACTGGAACTCAGACTGAGGTAGATGCTCAGGGAGTTCAGGTTCTTGGTACTTTTGTTTTAATATCTTACCACCAAGGAAATCCTTCCTTTCCTCTTTCAGCTATTTGATAGAGAAAGATAATTTTAGAGTTAGATAATTTTCAAAAATGACTGAAAAAAATGCTCTTTAGCTCAGAAGAGATGAGGTAAATATAATCCAAATTTTCAGGTTTTTTATATACTTCTTAATTGTGTAGCTTTATTTTCTTTTTAATTAATACAGCATTAGTACTACAGTTCTTTGTCCTTAATCAGTGTAATGTAGTTTTTAGACTAGCTAGCATAGTACTGTTCCTTTAGTGTTGTATGATACATAGTTCCTGTGTGCATTCAAGATTTGGGTACATATTAAATTGAGAACAATTAAGTAATTGTCTTTAACCAAAATAGAATCTTTGAGACTCATCCTTTATGTTGAATATTTGTCACATAATTTAGACTTAATTATCTTGGGCTGGAGAGATGGCTCAATGGTTAACAACACTAGTTGCTCTTCCAGGGGTCCTCAGTTCGATTCCCCAGAAACCACATGGTGGCTTACAACCTAATAATGGGATCTGATATTCTCTTCTGTCATGCAGATGTATATGCAAATAGAGATGTCATATGAACAAATTAATGATTATCTCTAGTGTTGTAATCAGCTCTATATGATCTTTCTGCTACTGTATTTAATTAGAATAATTTTACTTTTGTACCTATTTTAGATGGTTAGGTTCTTGCTGCATACAGTCCAGAACGGCCTCAGCCTCAGATCCAACCTCTTATGGGAACAATGTCAATGTATTCTTACATAGCAGTATTTGGGATACTTCTTTTAAAGCTTATATTTTTAAATTTTATGTATATGGATGCTGTGTGTGTGCGTTGAGTATTATGTCTGTGCATAAGACCTGAGGAGGCTGGGAGAAGGTTAGAGATCCCCTGAGGCTAGAGTTGTAGGTGGTTGTAAGCCACCATGTGGGATTAGAGTTACAGGTGCTTGTAAGCCTGCATATGGATTCTGGAAGTTGAACCCAGGTCTTCCTCTAGGAGCATTAAGTGTTCTCAGCCACTGAGCCATTGCTCCAGTCCCGTAGTACGCTTTTAATGTATGTCAGGTTAAAATCCATTGTTTTAGTTGATCTTTACATCAACTGTGTAACATGCACTTGCTTGGGTCTCCTGGTGTGTAAGGAAGCTGCAGTGTAGCCTACGGAGACCTTGCTATGGCTGCTGGTGAGCAGTTGAGCCATGGTTCATACCACGAGTGAGTGCACTCAGATTTGATGCTTTCCTTGTTCTTTGTTGGAATCATGTATTGTAGCAGCTATTTCAGAATAGTTGACAAGTTTAGCTTTTTGTATTAAGTTTCATTTATCTCTCTCTGAATGTAGGTGTGTCATCTAATGGACCAGGAGAAATACTAAACAAAGAAGAAGTAAAAGTTGAAGGCTTACATGTTAATGGACCAACAGGTGGAAATAAGAAACCACTTCTTACAGATATGGACACTAATGGTTATGAAGCAAATAATCTGACCACTGACCCAAAACTTGCCCATATGACTGCAAGAAATGAAAATGATTTTGATGAGAAAAATGAGAGACCTGCCAAAAGGCGGCGGATAAACAGCAGTGGGAAAGAAAGTCCGGGCTCGTCTGAGTTTTTCCAGGAAGCAGTCTCACATGGGAAGTTTGAGGAACATGAAAACACAAATGACTAACTCTTAGGCCTATTTTACTTTCTTTGCAGTAAAGTCTGGTTTGACTACAATTTTCAGGGTTGGGGGGGGTGACCTTTAGAAAGCTGATTTCCTTGAAGCAGTTGGTTAACTCTTGAAATTTCAATTAAGTCCTAACTTTAAGAAATGGGATTCATAATTCTACCTTTTGCGAGTTCTTTTACTTCAAATTTTTGGAGCCCTCTTTAAGGATATAAAAACATTGGTAAATTTGAATGACCCAAAGACTTAACTGCACCTCCTCCTTTAAGAAACGAATCATATATTTGACTAAAAGGTAATCTTCCCTTGTTCTTTATGAGGAAGAAAAAACATTTGTGCTTCTGTTTAACGCCATTTTTTTTATTACATAGAAATGTCTTTACAACAGACATTTTTCTCTCCGTACAAATTGAACATTGTCACTAAGGAAACCCTCATGAATCCTGAAGGTTATGCTAGCATGATTTTTATATGTAGAAGTTTAAAAATAAACCAAGTCAGGTTTGTATTTGTAAAATTGTTGACATCAATGATGTCTTTCCATATTCTTATCTGGGCTTAAGAAATACATTCTGTATTTTTCCAGATTCTTTGTAGCCTTTGAAAGATTTTTACAGTACATATGTCTTGACTGAGCTGTCCTTTCTTAATACAAAAAGCTTGTATAATTTTCTTAACTTGTACAGTTGGTAAACTTTTATGAAAGGAACTGATATTCTGAGTCTGTCAGCTTTCATTTTATTTTGCTAAGATTTTTCTAATGAATTTTTAAGTGTGTGTGTAGTTAACCAGTCATGTTTCTTATCCAGGTGGTAAAAGCATTCATAAAGAATTAAGAACATGTGTTATTTTCAAACTTCTACTTACTGACAAATAATTTGGGACTTCTAAATTTCAGCATGATACTCAGATTACAAGCTTGTTTGCATTTGCTATAATTTTATAAATTAATTTTGAAGCAAAACAAAGACTTAACGTCAGCTTAAGTGCGTAGATGTATCGTGCTGAATAGAATCCTGTTCAGTTATTCTCATGTGCCCTCTAAGATTCTCATTGTTTCCATTAAGTCAACAGAAAGAGAAGGCCGGGTGATGTTGCGATATTGCCACATCCAAGGAGTAACTGTTGACAGGTAGCAATATTCATTTTTAAGAGAAAATAATGGTTTTAAGAATTTTCAGATCTTTCCAATTGTAATCCAGTTTGTCAGATTTGATACTGTTTTTCCAAAATGAAACACATACAAACTAATCATTGTTCAGTGTGATTTTTAAAAAGGGTTATCTGCACTAACTAGCCTTGTAAGAATGGGTGCCATTTTATTTTTAGTGCAAAATTCTTACAAAATGTAGTTTTATACAGCTGATAGACCAATCTATCTCCAGACTGTTTTTTAGTGAATGATTAACTATCTTTTCTCATACAGGCACATCCCCAATTGCTGCTTTCAGTTTGATCTCAGCCATCAGTTCAAGAGCCAATGCTTTCAAAGACAGATCTGTGGTCCTTTTACTGGCTCAGTTGTCTGATGCAGGTTGGGTAAAGGTTTGCACTGAGAATGATTGCCCAGGCCTCCCCCTCAGAGTATTCTTATATTTGTCCAGACTGTTTCCCTTGACCAATGGGAACAACCTTTTCTTTCCCCTAATCAGTATTGGAAGCCACTTTGACAACACATCATATAATATGCATTTACTGGTTTTTTGCAGAAATATTCCAGTAAGTCAGTTTTCAGATGGAAGTGCTGAGAAGCATGAGGGGGTTTTGTTTGTTTGTGTTATTGAAAACATTAATTTATCCAGAATGGTAGTAGGTCAAGTAGCTTTAGCAGATGGTCATAGCCTCTGTCTCCCTGCCCACCCCCACCCATTTCTGTTTTCTTTGTTCTTTTTTAAAGGGGAAAAAAAAAAACCAGAGTCTCACTGTGTAGCCCAGGCTGGCCTGGAACTTAACAATCCTTCTACCTCAGCCCTCTAATGCTGAGATTGGAGGTGTTTCCCACCACACCCAGCAACAATCTATTTTCTAAAGCAGATGTTATTAAATGAGTCCAAACCATCATAGCTCTTTGTCACAGATGCTCTATAGGAATGTTTTTTAAAAAACAGTGATGCTGTGCTTTCTAATCATTACACTATTGGAGGTGTCCGCCCACTTTTTAAAGAATGCATCTGCTGGGCAAGTTCTTGGAGCTCTTGCAACTGTTGTTACAGGAACGTTTTAAGGCACGTCTCAGGCACGTTAACAAGCGTGCCACGTGTTTAAGTGTTCACAAATCTTAACGTTTCTTTTTAAAGTATGCATAATGGAGCATTCCTCTAATGCACAGTGGTCAGTTTTTCCCAACTGTATTGTTCTGTACTGGTATTTCACCCTTTGTTTAAAAATGCAGCCTCTGAAACTTAGTCATTGCACTTTTAAACAATTTGGCAATATCATGAGTAATTTGCTTAAGATTTAGTATATTTCATAACTCTTGAGCACTTAAGTAATTGAGACGAGAAAATAAGCCTTCATGAGTAGGGATATAGCTCAGTTACTTGAATGCTTGCCCAACATGCATGAAGCCTGGGTTCCGTCCCCAGTACCACATAAACTGGATGTGGTGGCACACGCCTGTCATCCGAAGCACTTGGGAGGTGGACGCAGGATAATCAGAAGTTCAAGGCCATCCTCGACTACATAGTGAGTTTGAGGCCAGCCTGAGATACCTGAGATGCTGTCTCAAACAGAAGTGTATCTGTTGGTAGTTATTTAGGTCCTAGCCAAGCACTGTCATTTTCATTTGAAACATACAATGTTTATGATGGAGTCTCAGCAAGGTTCAGAATCTGTAACTCAGTTCAACACAAATCTGTTGAGCTTTAAAATGTATTTGAAGTAATTTAGGCATTCAAAGTTATGAATTTGATTTTTTTAAATCTCTGCATAATTATTTTGCACTGTAAAATATGTCCTTTCTCATTTCCTTCTGCCATTCTGATATGCTCATTAAAATATTTTTGTAAACATCCTCGTGTGATGTGTGTGGTGTCTAGTTGTTTCACTGTTTTAATTTCAGTGTTTAAACTGTGCCGCTCGGAACACTCAGTGCAGTTATACTGTCCCTGTGCCTCCACGCCCATGGACAGTGCGTGAACAGTTTTTCAGTGGTTCCTGGTTTTAGTTGATAGAATTAAAGTGCATACTACCACGCCTGGGAAAGGGGATGTTCTTTTTTCTTATCTCCCCAGAGAGGCTTTACTCCAAAGATCTTCATTCTTTCTCTGAACTATAATTAAAAACTATTAGTTTTCTGTCTCAGTGAAGTTCATACCACTTATCTTGCAAAATAAACGTGTCACAACATTTATTCTATTGGTAGGTAACCCGTAGTGGTACTTGGAACGCCTGAGTGTTGGGTCACTTTCATAAGCAACAGTTGCAGTGTGTCTGACAATCACCGGTGCCAGTCCAACCACCTTTCCCACATGTTATCCAGTCATCAAAATGGCATCAAAATACCCAGCACATTGGGAGAATGACTTCAGATTTTAATCTTGATTTTTTTTTTTCCCCTACTGATATTTTTTTCTTTATGCCTTGTAATTGTGGTTACTTAGCAGTTTTGGAACTCATACAGGATCATCTACCCAACTTAACCTGCTGATGTCGTGTATTTTATTATCTGAATTGATGTTATCCTATGCTAGGACATGAAAAGTGACATATTTAAGATGTATACAAAGATGTATTTAAATTTTTGTTTTGAATAAATCACTTGAACAGATTCAAAGGCTATTAAGCCATATCTGTAGTCCTAGCACCTGGGAGGTAGAAGTCAGAGGATCAGATCAAAGTTCAAGGTCTTTGCTTGGCTACACAGCAAGTTTTCAGCCTGTTTGGGCTAAATGGGACACTTTTATATTGGTTATTTTTGGGGGATAGGGGAGTTGTCTTCAAGACAGTTTCTCTGTAAGCTTGGCAGTCCTAGGACTCGCTCTGTAGACCAAGCTGGCTGTGAATTTGTAGAGATCTGCCTGTTTCTGCATCTTTTCTGAGTGCTGGCCACCATCACTCAGCCATAAATTTTCTATATATATGCACTATATGTACACACTATTTGGTGCAGAACTCTGAATATGTGTAAACTAGAGCCATATTTCAAATTTCCTCCATCTAAACTGATGAAAATTTCCTCACTTAAATGTCAATAGTTGAGACTGGAGGGATGGCTTAGCTGTTAAAAGCTCTGGCTGTCTTTCCAGAGGACCCAGATTTGTTTCTCAGCACCCAGGTGGTGATTAACAACCATCTGTAACTCCAGTGCCAAGGGAGCATCTTCTGACTTCCTTGGGCACTGCATGTACATGGTGCATAGACATGTATGTGAATGAAACATCCATACACATAGCATTTAAGAACGGGTTAAATGTTTGTATCCATATATCCTATAATCCAGCAAATGTTTGGGTCTCTTGTGCCAGACACTTAAGAGACTCAGCTTGTCTTCAAATAGACAAATGTGGGAGTCAAAAGAAGCATTTTGTATGGGAACAACAGAGGCAATGTTGGGAAGATGATTTCACCCACCACTTTGCAATAAACTTTAGCCGAATAAGATTTTTCAATTTAAGTTTTGTTAGACATGATCAACAAATAACACTCACTTTGAATACCTACTACAGAGTGTGCTGTATTGAACAGCTATGCATAGGTCAGTGCTGTCGGGTAAGCATGTGCAGAGGATGACTTGTTGCCTAAGCCTGGGTAGAGGTGTGGCCTAGTGGCGTTTTAGTCTGGTTAAACAGCTTTCCTCATTGCTAACATTAATGGGCTGAATCGACTCACTATGTTCTGAAAGGTAGATTGTAGAGTTCTGGTAATTCCGATAAGGGATTTGTGTCCCTCTTTTAGAAAGCAGCTGAACTTTTTTAAAGGAGACTTGACAGTACCTTTGTCTTCCTCAACTGGGCTTTGGCCAGGTGAACATGAGATGCCGGTTATTCTGAGTGTGCCCTTTTTAAAATTTCTTAGTAACATTAATACTCTGGACAAATACACTGTAGGTGATGGGGACTTACTTGGGTTGCTTAGATTTTGAAATTTCCAACTTCCTGAATTGGGATGTTTGCAGTGTGGTATCCACTCCATTCTCTACATTTACATCTGGTGTTACAAGATGACAAAGTGTGCAAAGTTTCTAAAAATCCTGCAAGTGCTGAGCACATGAAACAGTTCAATTATATCAGAATTGCCTGGGAGTGAAAAGGTGACACTGGTTTTATGAAAATATATTTTGAAGACCTTTCCTCAATGGCATCCCGGTTAAGCTCAGAGCACTGTGTTGTGTGCTTCCATGCCAAAACATCTTAACTGCCTTAGCCTGCAGGGAGGTGTGGAGAGGAGAAACATTTAACAGGAGGTGAACTTGAAGTCACATGGGCTCCACAGAAGGTCTGAATGCATTTGTGGTTTGAATACCAATAGTATTCCAATGGCAATGTCCACTTTCTTCTGAGATACAGGATTTTTTGTTGTTGAAGAGTGACTCATCTGTACCTAGAACCTTGGGAAACACTTCTGAGCCAGAGTCAGCTGGTATCCATGTTAATGCTCAGCAAGCAGATAATGGAGCAGACAGGGAAAGTGTAACCAACATTCATTTCAGACAGCCCTCCAAGAGAGCCACTCAAAGCCAGGCCTTGCATTCCCTTCTCTTCAACAATGTCTCATACTTTATTTCCATTGGTACCAGAGAACAGTCATATTTTATTTAGAATTCTGTTCCAAGGACAGCTGTGTATAACACCATTTTTCCCCATCCATATTTGGCCATGTTTCAAGATGTCTCTTGATCTGGACACTTGGGTAATACTGTGATATGCAGACCCCCCCAAGCTGGTTCCAGGTACAATAAGGGCAGTGTATGCGGGGACTGCTGTCACAAGGCTGTGAACACATGTGCCATCATAAAGGAATTCTCTTGTCCCTAGAGAGTACGGATAAGGACAGGTTTATAATCTTACCTAAAATCCTCCAGCTGGCATTTCAGACAGGAAGAAGATATCTTTTTTCAAAATGCTGAGATCCCATTTGTAAAAACCGAACCCATAGACAAAACACTTAGGTCCACATTAAAATGCTCCCATAGTTAACAAATTTCAGGCTAGATTTTGTTGCCAAATGAGTTTGGTAACTCAAAAATTTGATTCTCAGAGCCCGGTGGATCAGACTTAGGGATTTGTAGTTAACTCTAAATTTTTGCTGATGCTCACCTGACAATTAGTCCTAACTGTCCGTATTTTCTAAGGCAAATGAAAACACCTAGCAGGTGTGCTTTGACATGCACTCTGGCCCTTCTATGGAAGTAGCAGGCAGCCAAAAAAGTATGTGCTGGGCAATAAGAGTCTGCCGCATTCCCAATGTGGTCTCCTAGAGCCTTATATGTTGCCCTATCTTGTATAGAAGGGAAAACCATGTAAAAATAGGACCTTGTCCAGATCTCTGCGGCCGTACACCAAGCAGCTTAGAGCTGTTGGCATTTTAGAAAAACAAATGTAAATGTGCTTGGGCTATGTGTTTCATGTGCCTGTGTGAGGGTGTCATCCCCTGGAACTGGAGTTGTATACAGATGGTTATTAGCTATCATGTGAGTGCTGGGAATTGAACCTGGGTCCTCTGGAAGAGCAAATAGTGCTCTTAACCACTGAGCCATCTCTTCAGCCCCTAGCTTCACAACTTTTGAAGCAGACTTTATCATCATCTGTTAGATCATCCTTTCTTCCATCTGCGCCTTTACGCTGGCTTCACTTCATCAGTTCTCACGTGTACAATGGCTTTCTCAATTTGTCCTCTCAAGTACTGTCTGGCCCTCCAGAGCGCCAGCCACCCTCCTAATAAGCTGCAGTGTGAGCTGCCTGGGGCAGCTTGGCCAGCTGGGTCACTCTGGTAACCATCAGGCCATGTCAACCTGGCAGATGGTTTTTCCTTTTCAATGGATTTTAACAGGTGACCACAGTCCTATCACCAGGTTACAATTGTACTGACTGCATCCACCGCTACCTCTCACAGACTCTGGGATTTATCGCCTGAGACCTGCAGCTGATGCACATACTGCAGCTGGTGTTGCCTTTCCAAAACATACACTAAAAATTTAAAAATTTTAAAACTAAAAATTGATCCCTATTAAGATTCATTGTGCACCTACAGTGTGCCGAGCATGGGCTGGGAACTAAAAAGACCAAAATCTCTGTCTTTAAAAAGCTTAAATATGATTGAAGGCAGGATGTGTGTGGCCTTTGTGTGTGAGTATCAAGAGCCTCCCATGTCCTCAGCACTTCCTCTTCATCTGAGACACACACACACACACACACACACACACACACACACAAAGTAAATATAAAACCCTTCAATGAAGTCTTTCCTTTTCCAAAAGGACTGAAAATAGAATCTTGACAAGACATGCAGAACCATGCTCACAGCAACATGGCTCTTAAGAGCCAAAGCCACCCATGTACCCATCAATGAGCTGTGCTGTGCACACAAAAGAGCAGCATAGGCTTTCAAGGAACGTCTGATGTGTAGTCCAGAGAGGAACACTGAGGACATGCTATGTGAAATACATCACTCCCCAAAAGACAAATAATACCACACAATCCCACTTGTAGTCAAACCCATAGAACGGGAAAGACCTGCGACCATCAGGGACAGGAGGAAGGGGAAATGGAGGCTTCTATCCAAGGCCTATAGCTTCAGTATAGTGACCTAATCTGGAGACCACTGCACAGCAAGGTGGACATACTTTGTGCTGCATACTTGGAAACTGTCTTAGTCAGGGTTTCTATTCCTGCACAAACATCATGACCAAGAAGCAGGTTGGGGAGGAAAGGGTTTATTGAGCTTACACTTCCATGCTGCTGTTCATCAGGAAAGGAAGACAGGACTGGAAATCAGGCAGGTCAGGAAGCAGGAGCTGATGCAGAGGCCATGGAGGGATGCTGCTTACTAGCTTGCTTGTCTCTCCTGGCTTGCTCAGCTGGCATTCTTATAGAGCCCAAGACTACCAGCCCAGGGATGGTACCACCCACAAGGGGCTCTCCTCCCTTGATCACTAATTGAGAAAATGCCTTACTGCTGGATCTCATGGAGGCATTTTCTCAACTGAGACTTCTTTCTCTGTGATTAACTCCAGCTTGTGTCAAGTTGACACACAAAACTAGCCAGTACAATTGACCCCTTGTCAACTTGACACACAAACACATCACCAATAAGCCTCGACCCTTACTTCCTTATTCATCCCCAAGATCTAAATAACTTTACAAGTCCCACAGTCTTTACAAATTCTTACATATTAACATTTCAGTCCCTTTTAAACATCCAATCTCTTAAAATTAAAAGTCTTTTTACCATCAAAAGTCTTTTGACTGTGGGCTCCACTAAAATACCTTCTTACTTCAGGAGGGAAAATATATCAGGGCACAGTCACAATCAAAAGCAAAACCAAACTCCAGCTGTCCAATGACTGGGATCCACTCCCGGTCTTCTGGATTCCTTCAAGGGCTTGAGTCACTTCTCCATCTCTGCCATTTGTAGCACACACTTTGTCTTCTAGGCTCCAGATGCTTGTAGCCCACTGCTGTTGCTGTTCTTGGTGGTCATCTCATGGTACTGGCATCTCCAAAACACTGCTGACTTCCGCTGCAACTAGGCTTTACCAACAGCCTCTCATAGGCACTCTTCATGGTGCCAAGCCTCACCTCCTTTTCATGACCCCTTCAGTCCTGGGCCATCAATTCCAACTGAGGCTGCACCTTCACCAATGGCCTTCCATGGCCTCTCACAGTGCCCAGGCCTCAGCTGCTCTTTACGACTTCTTCATGCCTTCAAAACCAGTACCACCTGGGTGACTCTTACACATTACCAAGTCCAGCCACAGAACAACCCTGGCTATTTCTGGAACACAGCCTCTGTGCTCTCAGAAAACACTTCTCAGAAGATTTCACCTCAGAGATGCTGGTTTCTTCCCAATCACCACCGATTTCCCATCTCCAGCTAACCAGCATCAATAGTCCCAGTAATGCAATGGTTTTGCTTTAGTAGTTCTGGTATCTTGTTAATCACAGCTGATTTCTTCAGCCCCAGCTAACCAAAACCACAGAATCTTAAATCAAACTAGCAATGGCCCTAATAAAAGTCTTTAATCTTCCCTCTGAAATTTCACAAGCCAGGCCTCCATCTTTTGCACTGTTCTCAAGATTATCTTCCAAGCTCCTACAGCACATTCCACAGAGCTCTTAACATCCCAATGGCTCTTCTAGCTCAACATTCCAAAGTCCTTCCACAGTCCTAAAACATGGTCATGTTGTCACAGGAATACCCCACTTCGCTGGTACCAGTTTGTCTTAGTCAGGGTTTCTATTCCTGCACAAACATCATGACCAAGATGCAAGTTGGGGAGGAAAGGGTTTATTGAGCTTACGCCTCCATGCTTCTGTTCATCAGGAAAGGAAGTCAGGACTGGAACTCAGGCAGGTCAGGAAGCAGGAGCTGATGCAGAGGCCATGGAGGGATGTTTCTTACTAGCTTGCTTCTCCTAGCTTGCTCAGCTTGCTTTCTTATAGAGCCCAAGACTACCAGCCCACAGCTGGTACCACCCACAAGGAGCCCTCCCCCTTTGATCACTAATTGAGAAAATGCCTTACCGCTGGATCTCATGGAGGCATTTTCTTAATTGAGACTCCTTTCTCTGTGATTAACTCCAGCTTGTGTCAAGTTGACACACAAAACTAGCCAGTACAGTAACTTCTTTAAAAATACCTTAATGTGCTCCAGTCTTTGACATGCTTTCATGTACTCCTGTGTCTGTTGAGTAACTGTACCGAAGTGGCTCTCCTGCTGAGTGCATAATATTGGGGGTTATTACCCAATACAGCTACTTAGCCTTGAGAATGCTCACAAGCAAGTCAAACATCCTGAGGAGAGCAGCACTTCTCTCCTTGCAGCTCATCATTGACATGTCAAAGACAGCACCTACGGAGTCATTCTATGGCAGGTTTGCAAAGCATTAATAATGAGTCATGTCCCCACCCCTGGACTGCAGGCACCTGCACGTCACCTTCTTAAGTGAGCAGATCCCTATCTCTCAATGCTCATGACACAGGAGGAAGGAATTCTAATACACATTTTCCAGAAAAGGTATTTATTTGACATCATTAAAAAAATAGTTAGGCACATGATTTTCCATGTTTATGTCACCTGATTTACATACCTCAATGCACAGTACCTCTTAAAAACACTAAGTAAATTGGTAAATAGAATCTATATTGAAAAGACGTTGTGAGAGACAAACACCTGTAGGCAAAGGTCCCTCATCAGCATGAGAAATGAAACATCTGTGAACAAAATAATCTCTAAAAACATTTCTGTGAGACGATAAAATCTAACCAGTAGATTTCTTTTTAAAAAATATTTTCAAAATAAAGGTTAAAAAACAAAACACTAGAGATTCTCCTCATCCCACAAGGTGAACTGTGAACAGTAGGAGCAGAAGGCAGGCCTAGAAAAGTGATGGTGTCAAAGACTACCGAGAGGTTGAGTCCAGTGTGTTTCGCTCTGAGGTGAGGGGGGAAGGCCTGGGAGCTACCTCAGGGAGACAACAGAGTCTTCACTGAGCTCTCATACTGAAATGCAACTGACTCCCACTGAGATAGAAAACAGATTCCCTTTTTCATATTTGTCATCATGATATGAAAATAATTCTCTTTTTAAAAAGCAGAATCACAGTGGCCATAATCAGAGAATATTTTTGTTTTGCATTTTCAAAAAGATAGGGGACAAAGACTGTTGTCTAAGCATCTGGAGGCACGGAGCACAGGTTCATGTGTCTTGGAAAGCATGTTGCTCTATGCTGCCGGCACTGAAGGAAGGATGACAGACCTGTGTCTGCTGGGTGCCATATGCACTGGGCACCGTATGCACTGGGCACTGCACTCAGTATTTTTCCTCAGAGAAGGAAAATTCCATTATAGTCTGTTTGTGGGAGAAACCAGCATTGCGCAGACATGGGAAGAAAGAACATCAATGTCAGAGAAGGACTCAGGGGAGGCAGTTCTAAGAGCTGTGTGGCTCATTTGAGCTAGAAGAAAACATGAGGGTCATGACCTCTGAATGGAACCCCTGTTCTTTTGGGGTGGGCCTAAAATCAGCGCAGGCAGGTCTTACTTACAAATTGCTGACTTCCTTCATCTGTGTCCTTTCAACTAAGGTCAGACTCTAGCTGAAGAATACACTGCTCTGCCCCCTGTATTTGTCCATGTGGTTAACAGTGTGCTGGTCATTACATCTTTCACTCACTAAGAGCCCCCAGGAAGGAGAGCAAAGCCAGACTTAGAGCCCTCAGTGGCCCGTGACCCACTAATACCCCATGGAGAGCCTGCCTCAGCATCACTGACCAAAACCTCCCACATATTTCTGATACAGGATTACAGAAAACTTGCAAATGTCTTTCTTACAAAACGTATATGCAAGATGGATCCTACAGGTGAAAAATTTCAATTAGAGGGGGAAAAAAAAATCAAAACTCTCTTATTCCCCACTGAGACAAAAAAATACAAGCTAAAGGCCTGCAGTCAGCTGCCCACCAAGGAAGCAGAAGCAAGCCCCTACCCTAGCAATCGAGCTGGCCCAAGCAAGCCCCTCTTAAGCCAGTGATGCCTCTGAGCCATGACACCCAGCTCTGGCAAACACTCCTCCTGAGGCAGTGCAGGCAATGCCCATTCACACGGACTCTCTCAGAATGAAGGAAGAAGAGAAGATACATCCATTCTGAGATGCTCATCAGGTAGATGTATCTGCAGGTGAGAGCTGACCTCATGTCACTTCAGAGGGAGGGACTTAGATCCTGCCAAGAAAAGATCAAGTCCCAACAACGCAAAGATACCCATCTAGCTCTTCCCTCACACCAATCAGTTCAGAAATGTAGGCCCTTGTCTGGAGATGAGGACCTGCAACCAGGAATACAAAGAGTAGCAACTATATCCACATGATGAAGGCATGGGGAGGGGGATGGCAGTCACCTTAACTGTCTGTCCCTTTAAGAGAAGGGTCAGTCTGAGCCACTGCTGTGCTGGTGTGGAGAACATAGCATTTCAATCTCTTGTGGGCTCGGACTCATGGCTGTGGAGTAGGCCGGGCAGGTGCTTCTAATTTCATAGACCTTCGGTTCCAGACAGCTGAAGTAACCGGTGCACAGTCCCAGAGTTTCCCAGATGGACAGAGAAGCAAGTTCTCCATCTTACATTCAGTCTAGGGCACGACCATTGCCAACTGCATCCCTGCATCCCTGCATCCCAGCACTCAGCACAATGCCTGAGAGGAACTTCCAATCCACTATAGTTGAAAGAGTAAGTAAATGACTGGCTTCTTCCACCCCTTGCCTGTCTCCAACTGAACAAAGAGGAATCAGACATCCCAAGGCACACTGTGCTCACCCCACAGTCTAGGAAAGCAAAACACTTCAGAGCATCTTGGGACTTTTAGTGCCAAAGCTGCCACCTTTGGCAAATGTGGATATACTATAAGACAGTGCAATAAAAAAAGGGGGCGGAAGGAAGAAAAAACAGAAGAGGAGGAGGAGGAAGGAAGAAGAGGAAGAGGGGGAAGAAGAGAAGGAGATGGAGAAGGAGAAGAGGAAGAAATGTCAGATTCTCCACTGATTTCCAGTTAAATTGTCTCCAGAGACAGCCCACTGGAAGGCAGCTCTAGATGGAACACATTGTATATATTGCCAGGGCCACCTGGATAGCAAGTCACAGAGTAAAAGATCTCAAAACACTGATGCTTCACTGTCAGAGAAGAAAAATAAATTAAAATCCACCCAGTACATTTTCCAGTCTGATATAAATTAATTCAAACATAGTTAACATACAGTCAATAAATTTTCAAAGGCAGCAATCAATCCTAGGGTTGTACAATTGCAAAGGAATATTAACTCCCTGCAATTAGGATGCTTCAGTGTCTTCAGGGTCTGTGGAGGTCATACTGCTCCTTTTCCCTTAGTATCCAGCTTGTTACTGGCCTCTGACTGTTTGCTCAGCTGCTCTTCAGTGAAAGTGATGTAAGAGTACACCAGGCTTCCAGCAATACTGCAAAACAGAAAGCCATCATGAGGGAGGGGCAAAGTGAAGGAAGGAATGAGTCCTTACACTTGTATCAGAGAAAGTCTGGTAAAAGTTAGACATCTTGCAGTGGGAAGTTATTATATATATATATATATATATATATATGTATATATATATATACACATATATATGTATGTATATATATATAAAATATGATATATTACACATGTATCCTCAGAATGGAATACTATATATCCATTAGATTGCTAATGAGTAAAATAGGCAATGGCATCTTAAATGACAAAAACTACACAAAATATTAAATGTTGGCCACCTCTACATGAATTAAGTAAACATGAATATGTATTTCAGTCTGAATTAGAAGAGAGAAAGGTCTGGAAGACACACCAAGAACACTGACTGTGGTTATACCTGACTGCTAAGATGCTATGTGGTTCCTTTGTAGTTAGAAGCAAGCTCAGGGAAGAACGCTCCCCTGAGTTCTTGGCTGTTGGCATGCTTCCCCTGCTCATGTATGCCACTCTAGCCCGCACTTAATGATGACAACAATCCTCTTGATTCTCTGGGAGGACTTCACGCCTTCCTGCCTCTAAAACTAAGCTAGAAGCTGGGTTCACAGATCTTGAATCCTTATCAGACACCGAGAGACTGCCAGTACTTATTCCACTGGGTCACCAGCCAGCTCACTGCCTATCTGGCCCCCATCTTGATCTGACCACAAGACTCCTCAACATGTTGCTCATTTAAAACCCTCTGTGGTTTCCCCTGGGCTTTGATGTCCCAGATCCAGGTGCTGCAGAAGGGTGAGAACTGCCACCTCAGGATCCTGTAAGGAAAGAACTGAAACTAGGAGCCCACTCCCTAAGCCTTTCAGCCACACTACAGAGATTCCGTTAGTCTATCCTTCCTAGCAGGATTCCCACAGACCACTTGCTGAGGTGCAGCACTGGTGTGTTTGCATTTCCATTCATCTCCTGCCATTCTGATACTCCATCCCTGCAAAGTGCCCATTGTACAGAAGAGGACAGGAATCCTCAGACTGTAAGAATCCTGCTCAGCATCTGGGTGTCAGGCCAGTCTATCTATCTCCACCGCAGCTGCTGCCTCCCCGGCTCCCACTGCACTTGCACCACAGCTCCCTGGTCTTCACTGTCCTCATCAGCACGTGACCGCACAAGCCGCATTCTTTCATCTCCACAGAGTGCCCTGCACATGAGCTTGCACTCTGGGGTAATGGGAAGCTGTTTTACCACCCTCTAGCACCAGCTCTTGTCAGGGCCTCTCACTGCTCCAGGCGCTGCATCTGGCAGCCCTTCCATCCTGCTATTGAACCCTGGAAATAGCTTCTGCTTTCCAATGTGTTAGTTCTGACAGATGAGACCCTCATAGCTTGGCTAGGACTTCACAGCCTTTGTGCCTAAAGCTAAAAACTCCCTGGGGACCACATGAACATCCCCCTGTGGCAGTCAAGTCCCTTTGCTCCCAACCTACTCCACCAAAGCAATGGAGAAGGCTGTCCTTCTTTCTTTCATTCCGTTTTCTCCTAGTCACACTCCCCATGACAACCTAAAACAACAGTTTCACTTCTTTTGTCACTGAGCCCCTCTCACCTGGACGAGAACACCTCAAGTGCAAGCTTAAAGCATGGCAGGGCTTGTACAAGTCCTCAGACCCTATTCTACCCTGGAGTAATGAAAAAATCCTGAACCAGAGTTAAATCTTGGTCCAAGTCCTGAATATACCACTACTCTAAGACCCCAGGGAAATGAACTAATCTTTCTGAGGCATCATTCTGTATATGAATACAAACGCTGCCATGCATCTAGGCTTGTCTGCTGAGATCTGGCCTTTTGCTATCCAAATGCTGGCTGCTCCCAGAGAACACAAGTAGACCCAGGTGACCCCAGGTAACATGCCTCCCACATTATCCCTGATTGGAGAATAAATATGCCAACAGCCAATAGCTGAGCAGAAGAGACAAAGGCAGGGTCTTGGGTTCCCAGGCTTGGGGTCTGAGAAGAACCATGAGGAGAGAGAAGAAGGTGGAGAGAGGAAAAAGACACCATGGGTTAGGAGTCAAGAAGGCATGGCCATTCACAACCATCTGTAATGGGATCCAATGCCCTCTTCTGGTGTGCCTGAAGACAATGACAGTGTCCTCACATGCATAAAATAAATAAAGTCTATGTTAATACGCACAGAGAGAGGGGGAGAGAGAGACAGTGAGTGAGGGAGCGATAGAGCATAACACAGTGGGCTTGTCTGAAGAGGAGACAATTCTGTTCCACTTCCCTTGCGAAGCACCAGCACGTGCTAGTGGTAGCATGACAGTCACAAGTCCTTTCACCCACCTGACACTGTAAAACAGACAGCAGACGAAGGACAGTTATCTATTCCCCAGTTCTAGAGGGAAGGGAGAATGTGTATGTGACAGGAGCCTGCTCACTGGTCCCCTGAATAAAGGAGGCAGCAAGGGCTCCTCCTCTTTGCCAGGGACATGGATCTCAAGAGAGCTTTATCTCCAGACTCTACTCCCACCCAGGGCTTTCGTCCTAAAACTCTGACCTTGGGAATCCTATGTAGAACATGAATGTTGGAGGAACACAGCATTTGGTCCACAGGTCCACAGCGAGGGAAAAGGAAAATGGCTGCAACCTGTCCAAAAACCTTCAGTGCTACCCTGACTT
This sequence comes from Rhynchomys soricoides, assembly GCA_019843965.1. NCBI lineage: Eukaryota > Metazoa > Chordata > Mammalia > Rodentia > Muridae > Rhynchomys > Rhynchomys soricoides. The sequence continues at coordinate 3,340,033 of JADRCH010000098.1, read as the reverse complement.
CATCACTGCTATCACCAATACTATACTTACAGAAATGACAATTCATGAGTCACCTAATAAGAACTAAATATCCAGCAATAACATGATATACAGACTAAAAATAAGAGCCAACCATTACACATGCCTTTTTAAGAAACTTGAGTATTTTTCCATATAAATCTTACAGACTCAAGTATTACTAATTCAGAGACCTGTTGAGAGATGAGGATGAATGTGGGTATGTGGAAGAAACAGGAAGAGAACCAGGAGCAGGAGAAACGAGAGGAGGAGCAGGAAGAGCAGCAGCAGCAGCAGCAGCAGCAGCAGCAGCAGCAGCAGCCATACTTCTTCACAAAGGGTCTAGTTAGATTACTGCAGTCTACCCTGAAACTGTACCACCCATTTCTCCTACTTCTGAAGAGATGGAAATCTGCTGAGACTATAGCATCTGGGCTATACACTTCTGATCACATAGCCCATGTCTTCTAGATCCACAGCTAGGGGTGGACTCAGTGGGTAGGCTATAGAACCATGTAACAGAATTAGTTCCATAGGACCATACAGTCAAATACACACTGAAGCTATACAATAGGGCAATAAATCATTTCAACAGGACAATAGCCAACCAGTAGGAATAAAAGTCAAATGCTAAGGCCCGTCAAATACCCTTTCTTCTGTGAACCTTTGCAAACAAATCCTGGCAGGGTTCATTCCCTGGGAACAGCACCTGAATTGCTGGCCAGTCTGGATAGCCACTTTATAACAGCAGCCCTGCAAACTCTTCACCAGAAGGTCTAAAGATGCCTGGTCATTGCTCCATGCCACCCTGAACTACAGAACAATCTCTACAGGAATGGCCACCAGCGACACACACGAGCACTCCACATTTCCTCTCTTCCTTCAGGCTGGTCTCAACACAGTGCCCAAACAGATCTTCTTAAAACTAAGTCACATGTCACTGCACGTAGACTCCACCAACATCCTCCCTCTCCCCAGACAACTCTGTGATGACCAGAAAGTCCTGCCTAATCTACTCCTCTAACTAAGCCAATGGCATGTCCTTTCACTGCTTGCCCTTGCCACCTAGACCTATTGGCTCTGGAACATTCCAGACTCACTTGCACATCAAGGCCGTTCACTTGCTCTTCTTTCTAAAACTGGGGGCTCACTCTCTCGATTCGCAGTCCGAACATGATACGCAGCCTGTAGCCCTTCCTAGCCCTCCTTTCCTCCCTTGTTCTCTCCATTACTCTGTCTCTCCAGCCAGCAGAGCAAGCATCTGGAAAACTCCACAAAGACAAGTCTTCCAGTTCCCCACAGATGCTCTACACGCTGCCTCAGGCAGGCTCTGAGCACATAGTTGTTTATAAATAAATCAATCTTCCTGAAGAGGAAATTCTTCTCTTGTCCAAGCAAGCACATGCTTCAGTGTAAGGAGCCAATGGACTCAACAGATGATTCTACCTCACCTATCAAGAAAGCTGAAAGAACAAAGACACAACAGCAGTAAAGACAGGTGAGCAAGGAGACCAGAATGCACAAAGCTGGGTGCTGCCTTCCCAGGTATCTGTTTATCTATACTAAAATAAGTGTTGGTCTTTGCACACACTTCAAAAATAGAAGTCTATTAGTCACAGAAGTCTGGCTAAGGTATGAGCCATTCCATCTGCCTAGGAGTTTTGGGAGACTGCCCAGGAATAAATTTAGAAAGGGGGGGAGGACTAAAAGATTCCCAAGCCCTGTTGAGATGTTTATGGCACTCACATCCTTGACAAGACTATCACTAGCTTTGTTAACTAACGTGCCAGACAAATATCACTTCTAAATCAGAATTCTGGTGAGGTTCTGTGTGCGTCTATGGGTTTTGAGCAGAAGAGTTAAGGGAAAAAGGAGGCAGGCCTGAATACCTGCTAGGCATTCCCTCCTCCCACTCAGGGCTAAGGTCTCTGCAGAGGCTTCTAAGGCACTGAGGAAGAGCGTTTGCTCAAGTGCCTCTGCTGCTTAGGACTGAAGCACTTCCGCCAACTTCTCTCTGCTGCTTAGGACTGAAGCACTTCCGCCAACTTCTCTCTCGTAGCTACCCCCCCTTTTCCTCTTCTCCCTCCTAAAGAAAATTTAAATATGGGCAGACTCCCACTAGAACTAGCAGAGCAGTTTATGAGTTTTGCAAACCTATGGGAAATTCCTTCAAATTTCCAAGTTTCCTACAAAGTGGCCTCAGTCATAGGACACTCTAGGCTGATTCAAACCACAGAGGAACAGAAGCAAGCCGGGCTGACAACTCAAAGTGAACCCCCACATTTTGAAGATGAGAAGCTAAGGTCAACAAGAGGGATCAGGAGGTAGCTGTTGGCGGCAGCAGCAACAGAACACAGGATTATGCTACATTCAGTTCAGCCCTTCCTCTTCCCACTGAGATATTACCACAGAGCTAGCTGGCTTCACTGAAATTTATCCAGAAGTACAGGCCACTTTAATGAGAACCCAATCACTATATAACTATAAACAGTCTGGCAGGGGTGACTTCAGCAGCCACTAAAGGAATATACGTATGTCTTCCTCTTACTCCAAATGAGAACCACCAATAAAGCAAAGCTCAGGCTCTCACTTCAGAAGACTGGACCAGAAGAATCTACATGGGAACTACTTAGGAAAAACAGCCTGGCACCAAAATTTACTCAAAGTTTTAGAAAAAGAAGCAAAGATCCAAATGAGAAAATGAAAGATTTCAGTGCTGGGCAAAGGTCACTAGAACAATGTCCTGGGAAGCAATTCTACAGCTGGATCCTATCCCATCTCAGAATCTTGGGAGTCTGGATGACTTTTATTAGCTCCCCATTCCTAAGAAAAGGTTTCAAGCTTACATAACCAGAAGACACATTATGAAAAGCTATCGAAATAGTGAATGTATTCATCTGCTGACTCTCACTAAATATAGTTCTGGGGTTAAGAACATGGATATGGAGGATGAACTGAAAACCAGGCCTCAGCAGCTAAACAACTAGGGGCAAGCTCCTTAGCTCCTCTGTGAAATGAGCTATTCTCAGGAGCCATTGCAAAGGATAGGGCCTCCTTTGACAGCCGCACAATCAAGCATGAAAACACTGGCAGTGTTTTGTTGTTATCACTATGGTTGGATGCCTCTTATGGGCTAGGAACAATGTACATTGACATCATTAAGATAGGTGATTTTCTGCCTTCAAAAGCTGGTCATCTAAGTGGTAACACATGTGACTCACGAGGCTACACTAACTTATTCATTCATCTACTGAACATGTAACTTAGACTCTGGGATCCAGCCCTCTGGATTACAGTCCTGGAGCCACAACTCACTTGTACCACACTGGCTTACTACAGACCCCTCTTCTTTTTTTTTTTTTTTTTTTTTTTTTTTCGGTTGTTTGAGACAGGGTTTCTCTGTGTAGCCCTGGCTGTCCTGGAACTCACTCTGTAGAACAGGCTGGCCTCGAACTCAGAAATCCACCTGCCTCTGCCTCCCAAGTGCTAGGATTAAAGGTGTGCGCCACCACTGCCCGGCTAGACCCTTCTTCTATGAAGAGACCCACTGTGGTACAGCAAAATGCCTGGCATAGAGAAACAGGCTCATTACCTATGCTCCATATCCATTCAGGTTCCTTTCTCTAGCTCTTAGTCTGTCTCTTATAGAGCTGATACAAAGAAGGAAAAATAAAAACAATAAACAACACTCCCAAAAAAACCCCACCTATAAAATAGTGTTATTTTATATGATAGATATAAATAATAGAAAGAACTTTATTTTTAATTAAAAGCATAGAAGCAATTAATTATGTTTATTAACACAACATATTAAAAAGCATCTTAATCCAGACTTTATTATAAGTAAAAATTAATTCAAAACAAGCTTTGTGAACAGTTACGAAGCCTGAAACCAAACCATCTGTAACACAAGAGAAAAACCTTTCTGGACTTGGATCAGTCAAAACATACTCTTTTTTTTTTTTTTTTTTTTTTTTGGTTTTTCATGACAGGGTTTCTCTGTGTAGCCCTGGCTGTCCTGGAACTCACTCTGTAGACCAGGCCGGCCTCGAACTCAGAAATCCGCCTGCCTCTGCCTCCCGAGTGCTGGGATTAAAGGCATGCGTCACCACTGCCCAGCCCAAAACATACTCTTAATAAAAAGAAAAGTCCCAAATTTGAATAAGCTGTGTTTTCAGAACTCTAAAAGCACAAGAAAAAAATGTTTTTCAAAGGACAAATATCTGACTTGTAATTTCACTAAAGAAAATATGCAGCTGGGTGGTGGTGGCACATACCTTTAATCCCAGCACTCAGGAGACAGAGGCAGGTGGATCTCTGTGAGTTCAAGGCCAGCCTGGTCTACAGAGTGGGTTCTAGGACAGACAAGGCTATACAGAGAAACCCTGCCTCTAAAAACAACACAAAACAAAAAGCCAAAGATAAACAAAACAAATATGCTGATGGCCTATCAGCACTGAAAAGATGTTCATACCACTAACCCTGGGAGAAAGGAGATCACAGTAAGTCTTCATGACAGAGCTGGAGAGAGGCTCAAATCAAAGCAAGACAGGCAGCTCTTAAGGTCAGGAGACAGAGCACCAGAACTCCAGATGCTGCTGGCGGCTATGTAAAGCAGTCCCAACATTTTGAAAGGAAAAATAAAACAGGATGCAATTTCTTCTCCCCCTTACCACTCCCACACCCACTGAGGGCCTCTTGTATGTTAGGTGTACACTCCAGCACTGAGTCACACCCCAACACTTAAGTTAAACATGCTACTATACAACCCAGAAAATCTAAGTATTTATCCAAGTGCAACTTAGACCAAACTTCTAAGTAAATATGTATGGTAAAAAATACATAATAGCATAATAGCTTTAAATTGGATATGGCCCAACTGCTTTCAATGGTGAAAGATGTAACATATCCATCCAATGATGTGCTCAGCAACAGAAGTGTATGAAGCACCAACACATGCAAAAACAGCTGGGAAGCATGTGAAAGCCAGACTCAGAGCAAAATACAACACACACTATTCATGTGACATTCTGGCAGCTGTGAACAGAATGACCTCTGTCAGGATCTGAGAGAAATAGAAGCAACCACGTACAAAAGAGTAACCAACTCTTGTCAGAACTCACAGCACTATCCACTGGACAGAGTTCATCACTGTCTTTAATTATTTAATTACATGTTAACTCTATCCTGGGTGGCTGGGAGACTACAGCATCACTCTTCTTCAGGCCTGGGCCATGGCCAGAGCCTGGCCTTTGACGCACGGGAGCAAGTTCTGTCTTCACTGCTCATCCCCCCACCACACCCCCGCCTCCATACTGCTTCTTTCTGGAGGAGAGGACCCTTTGCTGACCACTGAGGAATTGGACTCTGGGAAATAGCACTTCTGAGAGATGCAGACAGGCTCTTAATTGTGCTCTAATGAAAACATGAACTCCTCCTTAAACCACAGAATGCAAGCGGAGTGGCACCTGAACAGTTACTAAGCAGGCCCCATGCTTCCTGCACTTGAACCAGGCCGTGGAGAGACACTCCACTCTTCTTTTGGGTTCTCTATTTGAGATAGGGGCTCATATGGCCAAGGCTGCTAGCAACTTGCTGTGTAGCTGAGGATGATCTTGAACTCTTGCTCCTCCTGCCTCCATCCCCTCAACTGTTGAGATTACAAATGTGAGCTATCATGCCTGGCTGTCAAGTCCCCCTCCTCCCTCTCCTCCTCCCCCTCCTCTTCTTCTTTTTGGTTTTTGGTTGTTCAAGACAGGGTCTCTCTGTGTATCCCTGGCTGTCCTGGAACTCTCTCTGTAGACCACACTATCCTCAAAGTCACAGAGATCCACCTGCCTTTGTCTCTAGTGCTGGGATTAAAGGCATGTGCCACCACAGTCTAGCTAATCTTTTCTTAATACAACAAAGAATGGAGGCAGAGTACAGGGGAGCCAGATTTGTTCAGGCTTAACCACATATTCTTCAGGAATATAGTTCAGTTGGTGGCTTCCTTTAAAGTGCAGTCAGTTAAGAACTAAAATCATTTCCAAACAAGCAAAATCCATTAAATATTCCCTGTAGCTTAGCTTTTGCATTAAAAAAAATTAATAATGACCACTTTGTCTTTGCATGCTTACTAGTCAAAGAGAACAGCAACCACAAAGCTGCCCTAGAAATAACAAAGACAATTTCATTTTAAAAGAAAAAGTGAAAACTAAACAATATACTTTCCTTGTCAAAAGCGGTAATGACATAACAATTGAACAGGAGTTGGAATGCCTGGATTTGAATCCTATTGGAACCTGTGTTCTAACTCAACAGCAAGTTAATTTCATCCCACATAAGGAAATGGGAACTCAGAGGCAACAGCAACTCACTCAAAGACAAGCAAAGGCCACCACCCACTCTCATCCAAATAGAGCACACTACTTCACACCCCTTCAAGAGGCAATCTCCAGCTACCACATTGGTTCGGTTTGAGAAAATGGCCCCCAGTAGGTTCAATTTGAATGCTTCACTCCTAGCTGGTTGACTGTTGGAAAGGATTAGGTGTGTTCTTGTTAGAGTAGGTGTGTCTTTGTTGGAGGAGGTATGTTGTGGACTTTGAGGTTTCAAAAGCCCACGACAGGCCCTGTCTGTCTGTCTTTCTCTGCCTGTGGATTGGAATGTAAAGCTCTACACTCCTTCTCCAACACCATACCTGCCTGCATGCAGCCAAGTGCCCTGCCATGATGATTAATGGATTAAACCTGTGAAACTGTAAACAAGTCCACAATTAAGTGGTGTCTTCCCACAGCAACAGAACAGTGATTAAGACAACACATCCTTCACCAATTCCGCCTGCCAACTCCATCCCAAGTAGATGGCCAAAAACATTAGGGGAAAGCCAAGGGAGGATTATTAATCCATTACTATTATTAATCTCCGTATTTATTCATAAAGCAAATAAGTACTGTCATTTTTTTTTATACTTGAAGTGAAAGGTTAAGAGAGTTACATCACTGGCTGTTAATTTAAAAGAAGAGGTGCTGGTGAGATGTTTCAGTCAGTCCAAGGGCTAGCCCCAGACCCAAGGAAAGGTGGGCCGAAGGAAAGGAGAGAACTGACTCTTTGGGCCTCCTTGGGTACCAGGATGATGTGCAGATGCAGGCACATACACATGAAAGTAAAAATAAATTCTAAAGTAATTCCTACACACAATGGAAACTGCTTTTTCATCTGGAAAGGAAGAATTTCCAGCAATTACGATGGCCCAGGACTGTGAGCAGAGTTGATAAGGGGGGGAATTAAAGGAGCCGTGTATGGGAAAAGTCAGCTAGCAGTGGCAAGTAGGCTACTAAAGAGACAACACCAATGTCAGGACAGAGGTCTGGCCCAAAAATAAATTGGATAGCTTATAGGAGTATAAGTAATACTTAAAACCACAAAATTCAAAGCCTAGAACTAAAAGAAGTCTTTGATATCATGTCAATCAACCCTTCACTGAAGGCAGCGATGTTGGTGGGGAGCAAGCTGATGCAGCCACTATGGAAATCAGTGTGCACAGTCCTGCAAGAGCCACAGCTACATCCACCTACGACTCCACTGAGCCTGGACACACACCCAACAGGCTCCATATGCTACTAAGGAGACATGTCTCATCCAAGCACATTGCCACTCTAGTCACAATGGCTTGGACCTGGAATCAGCTTACATGTCTACCAGTTGATGAATAATGGAAATGTGATATGTACATACAACGGAATCATACTCCGATGTAAAGAAGAATGAAGTTATAAAATATGCAGTTAAATGGATGAAACTGGAAAAGATACAGTAAGTGACACAACCAGCCACAGAAAACCAAGCACACGCTTCCTCACGTGTGGATTCTAGCTTCGAATCTCTAATTCTGTGTGCTCCACTTGGAGCATCCACAGAAAGAAGCCATTGGGAGGGAGAAGCGTTAAGAGTATGGGTAGAAAACAGGTAACATGAAAGCACAGAACGGGAGTACTGAGTACAGAGATGCTTAAACAGGGAGGGGGGAAGGAGGTTAAACAATGGGCGGTGTATGAGAAGCTATATGGAAATCACGAGCTTGTAGCCAAATTTTAAATGTACTTAGTAAGAGAGAGAGCATGGCAAGAGAGATTTTTCTACATGATTGGAAAAGCTGCTCGCAGAAGCCAAGAGTTATTAAACAAAAACCCTAGTATCTGATTCGGGATACTTCCTCAGAACAGTTAGACATAGTGACCCCAAAGGCCCCCTAAACCATACCAGCCCTTGCCATCCCTCTTAGTCACCCAACAGAACTAAACAATAAGATCTATTGATGAAGATACCAGACCTTCTGGATGCAAGAAACAGACAAATCTGGCAGGAACTGAACAGGAAGATTCCTCTTTGATGGTTAGTTTTCATAGTCCTGCAAAGTACTAAATGTAAACTACTGGGGGACAAAAGACATCAGTGTTCTTATCAAGCTGTAAATCCTACAATCTACTAGACCAACCTGCCAAGAGAGGTGTGCCCACTTGTACAATAGTGGCATTACTGTTATAACAGGGGTAATGAACTGCCCTCCCTGGCTGGCTTTGAGACCCACCCTACAGGAGGGAATTCACCCATTTAATCTTGTCAAAAACTTATAGCAAACAAAATAACAGGGGAGAGGGATACACAATACTGTTGCTTAACAAATGGACACGGCATCAAGCTGCCTTCTAAATACTTATGTTTATAGTCATAGATAAACATTACGCCTTAATCAGAGAAGCCTCTCTTTCCCGTGATCAATAGTGATGATGTAGAGACTGAAGGCTGTAAAATGTGATGGAAGGAAGTGACTGAGGAGTGCCAGGCTCTAAAGTCCCTCTAAGGCTCAGGGACACTGAGGGGAAAACAGGATAAAAGAATGAAAGGACTGGGAGGTAAAAGGTTGTGAAATGTCATCGCTCCTGGACAAGACACAACCATGGCACTCACGAACTCACAGGCAGCTAAGCATGCCTGCACTAGGTCTAGACAAGAATGGGCCTATCAACAGTCTGGGATGGATAGAGCTCAGGGGCCTCACCCTTCACTGCTTAACTATTTGCTACTGATAGATCTGGAGAGGGGGGAACCACCACCTTCACTTCTATACCCACTGACAACCCAGCAGGAGAGTAGGTTATCCAGGGTTCCACTCTAGTGGGCTATCCAGGGTTCCACTATACAGGGCTATGCAGGGTTCAACTCTAGTGGGCTATTCAGGGTTCCACTATAGTGGGATATCCAGGGTTCCACTCTAGTGGGCTATCCAGGGTTCCACTCTAGTGAGCTATCCAGGGTTCCACTCTAGTGAGCTATCCAGGGTTCCCCTCTAGTGGGCTATCCAGGGTTCCACTCTAGTGAGCTATCCAGGGTTCCACTCTAGTGAGCTATCCAGGGTTCCCCTCTAGTGGGCTATCCAGGGTTTCACTCTAGTGAGCTATCCAGGGTTCCACTCTAGTGGGCTATCCAGGGTTCCACTCTAGTGAGTTATCCAGGGTTCCCCTCTAGTGGGCTATCCAGGGTTCCACTCTAGTGGGCTATCCAGGGTTCCCCTCTAGTGAGCTATCCAGGATTCCACTCTAGTGGGCTATCCAGGGTTCCCCTCTAGTGGGCTATCCAGGGTTCCACTCTAGTGGACTATCCAGGGCTCCACCGTGGATAGTTCCAATCTGATGGTCACAGAGATGGCTCTGGGTGAATTAAAAAGTTACAAAACAAAAACAAAGTCACGATCTGGGAAGGGGAATGGTAATGGTAAGAGAGTTGATAGCAATGGGGTTATTAAGGCAGGGAGTGAGGTCAGAGAAATCAGCATACATTATATACTTATAAGAAATTGTTAAATAACAATTACTTCCCAAACACTGCTTATTACTCTATGTGTATGAATGTTGTGTCTATGTCTATTAATGTGTATGTCTGGTGTCTGTGGAGTCCAGACGAGGACATCAGATCCCCTGGAAGTGGAGTTACAGATGGTGTGAGCTACCATGTGGGTGCTGGGAATTGAACCTGGGTCCTATGGAGGAGTAGCCAGTGCTCTTAACTGCTGAGCCATCTCCCCAGCCACACAAAATTAATATTTTTAAAAGGCAGTGACATATGTATAGTTGGATACTCACAACTGCAATAGAATGGGTTGGTTTTAGCCCTGAATTTCTTGAGAGCAAGTTTAATAAGCCAATGAGTATTCTTTGGCACAGGGGAGAGGAAGTACAACCCCAAATTGTATACACTGACTATGGAACCATTGCCTTCCGTTTCTTATAAAACATTAGCTAGAGACATTAAAATATGTTTACTAAATTGTAGGCACTCCATAAACTTATTTTATAAGTCAACAGGTTTACAATTGAACGACTAGACTAATCCTATGCTGTGACACCATTTGAGTATCTAAACCCTGTGACACCATTTGAGTAT
>JADRCH010000098.1:3292090-3329601 GCA_019843965.1 Rhynchomys soricoides | reverse complement strand
CCATTTGAGTATCTAAACCCTGTGACACCATTTGAGTATCTAAACCCCACTTGTCAGCATAGTTATATTTAATTCAATATTTTTACTCACCTGATATTTAAGCCAATAAAATTTGTCCATGTGAAAATATAATCTCCACCAAAGACCATTCCGATATAAGTTATTAATATATTCTAAAAAGAAAAATGGTGATATGTAAGTGAGCTTTTGAAATGTACGTGTAAGAACACTTATGAGATTCAAGTACAAAATAAGTAAGCATACAGTACCAACAAAGGTCTATCATCTGCGTGTAGCAAGAAGAAGAGCAGGAATAAGGGAGCTCTAACGTGAGGCTTCCCGATCTGTTTCTCTAAAGGACACTCTCATCTACATGAAGAATACTACATGTCATCAACTTGTTCTGCCTCCTAGTGTGCCAACATGGTTTTTTGGTTTTTTTTTCTCCCTCTGGTATAACTGTTGACTTGTGAGGGAAGGGTAAAGAACAAGCATTTTCTTTTTAAAAATGAAAAGGAAGGCTAGGTAACAGTGGTACACACCTTTAAGTCCAGCATTCAAGAGGCAGAGGCGAGTGGATCTCTCTGAGTTTGAAGCCAGCCTGTTTTATAAAGTGAGTTTCAGGATAGATGTGGCTACACAGAGAACTGCCTTGAACAACTTCCCTCAAAAAAATATGAAAAAAGGAAGATGGAGAATTAACCAACATACAATGTATTTTGAGGACTCTTCCTTGAATCTTAAAAACAGAAGAATTAGGTCAGGCATAGTGGTACACACCTTTGATCCCAACACTCAGGAAATAGAGGCAGAAGGATCTCTGTGAGTTTGAAGCCAGCCTGTTTGCATAGCTAGGTTCCAGAACAGACAGGACTACACTGAAAGACCTTATCTCAACACAACAAAACACATCAGAAGTCATTTCAAAGTAACTTAAAAATCACTTCCACTGGACTGAGCAAAATGGCTCAGGAGGTAACTTATGACTAAGAACCAAAGTCAGAGGAGAGAACTGACTTCCCAAAAGTTTTCCGACGTACATGGGTGCCCTGTGGCATACAGACACAGGCACACATGTGTGTTTGTGCACACAGCCACACACATGTGTGACATGACAAAATTTTACAAGTCACTTCTACTAGTCCCTATTGATGATGGCAACATGCACTTTGGATACAGGACTTGGAGGATCTGAGCAGAATCCAACCTGAAAGTCTACCACTGAGAACTAGCTTTCATAGTACCAGAAGGTGCTATGCAAGCTTCCTAAGGGGGAAGCCAACAATAATCCTACTCATATGAGCTACAATGACCAGCATGGCAAGGACTCGGATGTTGCAACAGTAACACTCAAATCTTGGCAGTAACCAGTAGCTGTCTAATTGTACTTACAGCCCACTTAATGAGAGAGACATCATGCCTGTGGCACTGGAAACCTAGCCAACTACCCAGGCCTTGTGGAGTCGTGGATCTTAGAGGAGAGCCTATTACCTCCACTTCACTAGGCCAGCCTAATTCCTAAACACTTGCCTTACACTCATGGATAAATGTGGCTCTCACCTTTTATCAAAGAAACTTCTTGTTGCGACTGATAAAGACCATTACAGAAAACCACAAACCACACAGGATAACTGTGAGGTGGTTAGCCACACTTGATAAACATACATGCTAACTCCTGCACCTAAGGCTCAGGCAGCACTTCAGGAGGACGGCAGAAGGACTGTAAGAGCCAGAGGATCAGGGAATCTTCCGTGGAATTGTGTCTCTAAGACAGACGGGAAAGCTTTGCTCATGATTCCTCGCCTAAGCAAGGACAATGACAACAAGCATGCTAATGTGGAATGGGGAAACCTTATGGGCCCCCATCACTAGACAAAGAACTGAAAGCAACCAAGTGAAAGAGTATTTCCACGGATGGAATACCAAGTGGTAAGACCTGGAATCATATACATATGAGTAACATGAAACAGGTTGGTAGTTCTATTTATATATTTGTGTATGTATGTGTCTGTTTATATAAACCAACAGCAAAGAAAAAGAAGCCACTGGTATAGTAGTTTGAGAGGGTGCGAGGAAGGGACTGAGGAAAGAAAGGGAAAGAGAAAAATGCTGAATTATACTTTAACTTCAAAACAATTAAAAATAGATTTAAAAATAAAAGGCAAAGATTTTTTTTAAAAAAAAATCTCTTTTCTGATTCCTAAGTACAAATATTTTCCAGCTCCTTAATTATTCTCAGACGACAAAAACAGAACACAGCTTTCTAAAGCGTAAACTATGATTTGATATCTCCCCAATCTCCTTCCTTTCACATCCATAAGTTAATCTGTACCTCCCCACTTCCTCCCCTTTTTGGCAAGAAAACTCCCTGAGCTGTGAATGTCACATTCTTAGACCCTGGCCTCTCCTAGATGAGCCTGTGAGACATAGTGAGGATGTGTGTTCAAGGCCAGGGTTGGGGTGCATCTCAGTGCTAGAGCACTTGCCTGGCAGATGCAGACCCCTGAGTTTGATCTGTAGCATAAGGGTGGGTGCAAAACACATTAAACCAAACTTCAAAACTGTCTTTATAATAAAATAACACTCAAATCCTGCCCTTTGAGAGGGGATTCAGAAATAATCAGCATTTTCTAGAACTAGTAATGGGTACATAGAGCAGACTTTCTTATTGTTTGAGTGGAAAGACAAAATTAAGTATAAAGTAAACGAAGATATCAGGTATCATAGAAAGGAATGTGATAGCACCTCTCACTGGATGAAGTGACTGATATGCACAGTGTACCCAGGGAACAGGAGGGACAGAGAATCCAGTCCTCACTGTTCACAACCAGAAGTTAGGAATCATACAGGGGCACAGTAGAGTATGCTAAGCAATCTTCCACACGGAAATCACTGGGAAGTACCAAAGAGCATCATATTAACTCAAAGCTAAGACTGTAACTCCCAGTCTTTATGCAGCTAAGAGTTCAGGCTTTGCTATTCAGGACGTGACTGGTTTACACAGGACATGGCTAAGAATTTCTATGTGTAACTAGCTATTCTAAGTGACTTTCTTATCATTCTGAGGGAAGCACAGAAACGGTTTTTGTGAGGCTGAGAGCTTTACATGGAGGCTTAAGGCAACTTAGGAAAACGGAGGCTGATCTCTGAATTTCAGAAGCTCCACTGTGGCTCACAAGACCGTGGCCAGCCATGGCTTAGGACAATTCCCACCTTTTACTTGTAAGACCACGGAGCAGACAGGAGCAAAAACAACAGTGAACTAACCAATCATTTACTCCTCCCTTGAGCTTAAAATGAAACCAACAGGAGGTAGGCAGCAATGGGAAGCACGAACAGCCATGGGATCGCAGGGGCATGGGTACCCTGTGCTGACCACAGCAGAGTGTTTCAAAAACCTAAACAAATAGACTGAGCAGTTTCAATTACTTGTGGGCTTTTCCTGCCTGTTCTTCTCCTAGGCTGATATATGGTACCAATTCTTGACCTACTGTGCTCTTGCTATCATCTGCTCTGCTCTGGATGAATGTATTTACAAAGCAGAACACAGCTGAGAAGTAATTTTGGGTTGGCCACTCCAACTGCTTGAGTACAGACTGCCTCTAGACAAGCTTTCTGAGAGATTTCATGCAATTGGCTTGTTACATTTGGAGTTCCATTCATGTCAAACTCTGACTCCATGATGGGGAGCTACAGATTGTCAGGAGTTTTAACCCAGTGCAGTTTCCCCTAAGTTCAATGAGTTTACTCCACTAGGGTGCACAGAAAAATCTAGAGACTGCTCCAACCTTCCCTCTGCATTCCCTTCCCCTTTTTCGCGCTGACAGGGACGTCAGAGTGGCAACTGCCCTGCTCTTCCAAAATGATCACAGACCTGACTCTGGGTCTGGCCTCTTTCAGAAGCAGGTCCACTTTGCTAATTGCTAAAGAATCTGAGCATCTGGGGTATTCTTAAAAATGAAAAGCTAGAACTACTAAGTCTGATAAAAGAGGTTCCAGGTTTTGATTAGCTTTAGTAATACCAAGTTAACTGGGCTTTTCTGTCTGAAGACAAATGATTCTTCCTTAAATAAAATGGATCAGGAGGAAAGGTATCCCTGGGAAAGTCAGGCACAGCTTTTAGGAGCCTCAGACATAAGAAATCCACAGGTATGTGAGGGCAACTCAGACATAAGAAACTCACCCTGATTAGTTTCTGGCAAGCTTCGCCTCCCAAAGAAAGTTTGTGCTTTGAGCACAGCATCTCTCACTGGGGACTGAAGAGACGTGTCTATCACTCTGTCACAGAAACAGTCTCCTCCCCGTTCTTCCTCACAGTAACTGATGTACCTTTTCCCACATTCCCCAGAGCTAAGTCACCTTCAAGTAGAGGCTATGCCCTTGCTAAGTTCTTACAAACAGATTCAGGAATTACCACCACATGTCAAACTACTAAGCCAGCAAGTAGGAATAGGGCTGAGACTTAGGCTACTGATGGACTCTTTAAAATGTTATTATTTTATTAATATTGCTGTGCATGTGACAGGGAGGGGCACATGTGCAATTAGAGGTCAATTTTTTGGACGCGGTTCACTCCTCCCACTTTTACATGAATTCTAAGAGTGCTTTTTACCTGCTGGGCCTTCTTCTTGTCTCTGTAGACAAATTTTAATTAAGGTTGTCTTTTCTTAACGGTTTTTACTTATTTATTTTGGGAGGCACTCGGCCCACGGTATGTAAATGAGGTCAGAGGACAAATTGTAAGAGTCAATTCTTACTTTCTAATATGTGAGTTCTAGAGAACTCATGTCACCAGACTGGGCAGCAAGCATGTTTACCAACCAAGCCATCTCACTAGCCCCACATTTTTAATTTAGAGGAAGGATTTATAAATAAAGCAGATTCCAAAAAGAAACAGTATTGCTATTTCATCTCACCTTAATGCAGCCGACTATTGTTGTGGTAAGCGCAGAGTTATACTGAGTACAGAGTACTGTAGCATACATCAAGATGAACCTAGGACAGAGAAGGAAAGGACTGTTATAGGCTATAGTTTGCTGTCCCACAATCCCTAAGAGAAATAACCAGTGAAGGCCATGCTGGCTCTGAGCAACTGACAGCTTCTTGTGCCTCTCAACAGCTTCAGATTTTGAAACTGCACTCAAGAGAAATGTGCGTCTACTTTCTGAGTAGGAGTTTTACCTGCTACCAAAGCCATGAACAGCTAATTCAAAATGGCGAGGGCTCTCTAAAGAACATCCTTCCTGCTAACTCATGCAAGCCAGACAGAATGCTCAGGGCTCACAGGCCTCTGTCATCGGGGCACTTGCCATTGGGATAAAGTGACCCATGGCCAGGATGAAGGCAAGAAAGCTTCTCAATAATGGAAGAAAACAAAATGAGAATTTAAGAGGAGATGGCAGGTCTGCTCAACAGCTACCTGATAACATCTCTAACACCCAGATCACAGAGGCTTCTGAAGCCATGTCTCGCTGTGTGCATGTCCAGTCGTGAGCTACAACCAAACTGACCAGCTAAAGAAAACACAGCTAGGAACTAAAGACACCCTCTCCCCTTTTACCCAGAAGTCAAGCAGCCCCAAATTGAGATGCTACCACTGCCAGTCACTAACCAAGCAAACTTAGATAATTAAGCTCCGAGCCTGCTTCCTTATATGTGAGGGTCAATGACATACGTCAGATGTCAATGTTGAGGAAAATGAAATGATACAAATGAAAATATAGTGACTACTATCACACGGTGCGATGGTGGATAAATATCCATTTCATTTCTCCAGCCATCTGGGCGTGGCTTGGCACCAGTTTAGCATATTGCCAGGGAGATATGAAGCCACCAGGATCTAGAAGGTGACACACTCATAAAATTGAACAAGATACTCAGAAACAAGAGAGAAGAACTCTAGAACAAATTTCTGAAACCTACTTCTCTAGGAAATGATCTGATAAGAATGTATTAAAGGCTTACCCCATCACACAGGAGAGGGAGAACTGCAGCAGGAACAGGGTGTCGGCCCAGCCCTCAAACTCCATTGCCTATAATACACAAGAAAGCCTTGGGTTCAGAGCAGGCCCTCCAAACAGCTCTCATTCGCTAACTGGCATCCTCTGCTCAGTTGCTGTCTTCCTGCTACATCACTCCAAGGATGGAGAGTGATGCTCAAGCGTTTCAGACGTGGGAGGATGGAGAGCCTGTTTCCTTTAAGAGTGGCCACACCTATGAGTACCCCCACACATGGTATACATACACACAGACACACCATACCCATGAATAAAGCTAAATAAATTTGTAAAAAAAGAAATTAGGAATGGGGTGGGAAGGGAAAGAGTGGGATGAATATAATCAAAATAAATCCTAGGTATATACGAAATTCTCTAAGAATTAATTAAAATAGTATATTATAAAATAGAATTTCAGATATGCATACTTGAATCAATTTTCAGATCTGCCCCTTTCCAAACTGAAATGTAGAAGAGACTCTGAACTTCCCCATCCTGCTACTAAAGAAAGTGATCTTTCCTTAAAGATACAAGTCACATCTGCCATTTTTACAGGTGGCTGTCAATCAGAGGCTTTGCTGACCCCACTGTAGTGCACAGAAGCTCAAACACAGCCTTAAGTTGCATGTGTAGCAGAAGCCAATCTGAAGAAAACTAGTCAATGAATTTTCTCCTCCTTGGAATCTGTTAATCTGTTGCTTCTGTTGGTTGTTTTAAGCCAAATTTTAAGAACCCAAAAAGAGTGCAGGGTCATCTTCCATCAGAGGAGGGTTAAGTAAATGTGAAAACATTTCAGCTTTTATCTCTGTGCCAACCTGTCCAGCTCCAACTTTCCCTGCATCCAACTAAACCCCAGTTTGTGACTGCTACCGTACCAGGCTTCTCCTGCTCACAAAACACAAGATGAAGTTTCATCTCTGGCAGCCTTGGCCTGGAATGCCTTTCCTGTCCACTATGACTCCTGTTCACCCGTCAGGCTAAGCTCAAGGCTCCTTCACGAGGCTGCCACTGATCAAGCACTTTGGTGGTCCTCAGTATTTCTCTTTGGCTCTTATCTCCCAACTGTTTGTCTTTCTGCACCATATCTACAGCCTTCGAGCTACAACAGGAAAGACACTTAGCCAGCTTGTTCATGGTTCTTTCTTTTTGAGGTATATCATATAAAAATAAAAACCACCAATGTGGAGCAAAAACAATAACAACAATAATCAAGATATGTAAAGTATATAATCACTATTACAAGTAAGATAAGGCCAACTCTATACCCAACCTAAACATCCCCTGCTCATCATAATCAAATAAGGGCCCTTATTTCTAGCCCTGGACACCTCTGAAGTACTTCTGCGAGCATAACAGGCCTAGCAGAAGTGGAGATATTCTATAGGCACACCGTGTCTCTCAATCTATTAAACTATTGAAACAATGGGCCCCGAAGAAACTGAAATTTCTCTAAGAATCTCATGCTGAGTCTGATTCCCAGCACCCACAAGGTGGCTCACAAGCATCTGTTAACTCCAGTCCCACGGCATCCAGCACCCTCTACTGACTGGTGTTCAGTACTACTAGAACAGCTTTTCTGTCTAACAACTTCAGGTAGAACAATTGTATACTACAAATTCTTCTGAGTCTTTCTCCTTGCGCTGGCATAACTCTGATTAATCCGGGTCCTGCAAATCTTGTCATGGACTCACCCATACTGTCATTTATAACAGCATTCTACCCTGAGAATATAATATGGTTTGTTAAATCACTCTCAAGGGACTTCCATTTGCACAGTTCCCACATAATTTGTTCTTTAAAATAAAACTGCAGTGAAGCTCTGTCACTGCACAGTCTCATTTATTTTATGTAAAACTTGGACTGTGAGATCGATGGCTTCTTTCAGTGAGTTTATCTTTACTTTATAAGAAACTGCCAAATTGTTTTCCAAAGTGCTACACTACTTTACATCCTCACTAGCACTGTTTGGGATTCTCACTGCTCTCCATTCTGACACACTTAGAACTGTTTGGGGCCAATCTCCCAGGCAGTAAGTGGTCTCTTGTCATCTTAATTTGTATTTATTGACTAACAGTGAGTATTTCTAACATGCTTACTTAATATTAGTATTTCTTTTATGAAACTTCTGCCCAAATAGTTTGCTCTGTGTGTGAGAGACATGTACACACCTGAGTGTCCAGCTGCACAGCCTATATCTGCACATGAGGTCATGCAGAGGCCAGAGCAAGACCTAGAAGCCATGTTCTCACTCTCCAGCTTACCGCTGTGAAACAGGGTCTCTCATGGAACCCTGGGAGCTCCGGTTTTAGCCAGATGAGTTCTACTCATCTCTCCCCCTCAGGTTGGGCTTTAGTATACATAGCCCTGCCTGTTGCTCTTGTCATTTTGTTTTGTATGTGGATGCTAGGAATCCAAAATCAGATTCTTACCTGCTGAGCTATCTCCCCAGCCCTTCCAAAAATTATCTTTACTTATTTAGGGGAAGAGAATGCACATGCCATGTATTGGGGTCAGAAGAAAATTTAGGAAAGTTGTTTCCTACTTCTACTATGTGGGTTCTAGGGATCAAACTCAGACATTGGCCTTGGTGGTAAGTACCTTTACCCTCTAAGCCATCACTCTGGCCCCTCCAAAATCTTGTCTTCCGATGACTGGTTTCTACAAGTTTTTAGATACATTCTCAGTAAATATATTACCTATAATAATTATGTAAGTCACACACATGAGCACATGAACCACCAGTGCGGGGAAAGCCATCAGCGTTATACCCCTGAGCTCCTTCTCTCAGCTCTAAACATAGGTGTGCAATTCTGACATCTTGGGGCACTGTGCTAAGGACAGTTTATTCATGTTTGGCACTGGTGAAAGTAAACCAAAACAGCCAAAGAACTGCTTGGTATTTATGGGGGCTGCTGCCCACATCGTGCTATTTGGCTGTTAGAACACTTGTATGAGATGAAGAGTGAAGGTCTTTTCACCCCAGAAGACAACACTCAACTAACAGCAGGTCACTGGACTAATATAGACAGGCCTGAGCTTACAAACTCTCAGCCTTAAAGTTCCTCTTTATGTGGAGCACTAGACTGTATTCCAGCAATGAATAGTCAAAGGTGACAAAAAAATTCTCCTGGGATTCCTGTTCTTTCCCTAAGTATTTGGCTTGCCCCTGAAGAAAGTTAGTCATTCTGCTGTATTCTGGCTTTAGCCCAGGAATAGATCTTTGGCTGTAACTATGTCAAGAAGCAGCCACTTGAAAACACAGCTGCAGGATAAATATGACCCAAGCAGTCCTACAACATGCAAGGGCCTGCTCCCTCTGCCACAAGAGGGCATTGGAGGGAAAGGAATGAAAGAAGGAGGGAGGGAGGGGAGGGGAAACCGAGGGAGGGTACTAGGCTACTCCTTACTAAGGGTCTCAACTCTGCGCTAAACTCAGAAGCACACAATTTTCCTGCTCATAGGTATGTGTCCTGCCCTATAACCCAGTCATCCCATCTACACTGAGCAAGAAAGAAAACCAAGGAACGAGACCTGTAAAGGGAAAGAAGCCATTGTGGTCTGCTCTGCATTTGCTGCTGGTTTAAGAGTCAAAGCTTTCGCCATAGCTGCTAAGATGCTAAAATCCTCTTATCTCAAACACAGGTTTTGAAAACAACAAATGGATTGGGCTTGCTTTGAGCCAGAATGCAAGTAATCTTTGGGTTTGCCCATATTAGCTCTCCTCCCTCAAGTAAACCTGAGCAATGTCCCTCCAAACCACTTTATATTTTTGTTTATAAAAGGTAATCCAAGAGAAATAAGCCAGCTCCTAGATTTTTTACTTTTTTGTTTGAGTCTTACTATGTATCCCTGGCTAGTCTACAACTCTATGTAGGTCAGGCTGATCTAGAACTCACAGAGATCTGCCTTTGTCTGTTTCCCAAGTACTGGGATTAAGGGCATGTACCATCACTCTCAACTAATTTTTTTATTTAATTTAAAAAAAATTAATTTGTAAACACTGCTTAATCTTTTCAAGGAGACTTCCTGGAAGAAAGTTGTCTGTGAAGACTGATCTACTGACTAGAACTTCTGACTAGTTGGAACAGCTGGAATGTTGCAGGTCCAGAGGCTTATTACCTTATCTCAGGCTAGCTTTAAACCAGGAAGAGCCATTCATTGTCCAGCTCTGGTTAGGAACTAACATTATATGACTACCAAATAACAACCTTTTGGAATCTATTGATGTAGCAGACCACTAGCTTCCACCAACACAAAAGCTAACATATTGTGAAATAAACTGTGATCCTCCCCCATCTTCTTGGACACTGATGTGCCCACCATAATACAATCAAACTCACCTTGATATATGACTTCCTTTTTCTGTAAAACCATAAAACTTCATGACACCACTTCTACACTGGAAAATTATACTTGGGATAAAATAAATATGTGTTTCTGGGCCATGGTCACTGAAATTTGGCTCTAGAATAAAGTACCTTTCATTCACTGTAAGGTAAGAGTTTGTTTTTGCACCAACAATTTTCACACCTGGTAAACTACATCCTTTGAGAAATGTAACTTCAAGAGCCCCCAAATCATTCATTTATACACACACACACACACACACACACACACACACATATATATATATGTATATATATATCATCAGGAACTCCAGCGAACTGTCTCAGCTTCCCCAGTTCACTTCTGCTGGAGGTTTGTAAACCCTCAATTTCTGGTGTTCATTGTTTGCTGTCTCAATCGGGCTACTCCAGTTGTTTCTGCTGGATACTGAGAGCATCTGGCTCAGTGTTTTGCTTTCTGTGGCTTCTCCTATCTACTACTCACTATTGATTCTTTTATTTTTGCTTGCTGTATTTTATAAATTGACCATTCACGACTGAAAGCACTACTACAATAGATATTCTCCAGACAGCATGGAACAAACACTAACTTTGCTCAATCCTCATTCTGAAATTCTTTTTTCTTTTCCTTTTTGTTTAGTCTTTACCTAAATTGAGGTCCAGAGGGTGGAATGTCTCAGACCACTTGGCTCCTCCCACTGTACTAACACACACTATTGGGGAAACAACATCTCTTATTTTCTCCTTTATGCCTCTATATAGAAACTCTTACTAGATCAACCAGTCAAAAGTAGTTCAGGCTGGGGTGTACCTTGTACTTGCCTAGCAACATGAGACCATGGATTCAATCCCCCATTCACCCCATTCAATCCTTAGGGTTGAATCCATCAAAAGAACAGAAATTCAACTTCTGACTCTACAGTTATCTTTCTGGGTCATGGAAATGTTATTTGACTTCTGCATTACAGAAGTAGGAAAAGCCCATTCCAATTGCCTTTTGTGAGGACCAACAAAGAAAGAGAATGGAGTAGCACTTTAAATATGTCCACGATGTACAAACAGAGATGTTACTCCCTTGGGCTTCTCCACTGTGATCTCTCAGTGGTCAGTTTGTATGCAAACTTTTATTCTTTCTAAAAATAGAAAGTAGAGATAGTACAGTGACTATGAACTTCATCAGGAAAAAAAAAATGTTTTAAATGAAACAAAGCTTCTACCTCTTGAGAAAACTGGTAAAGATGAAGAGGGTGGCCTGCCTGGTCAAGCCTCGTGTGGGACAGAACTGATGGGGAACTGCGCCACACACAGGCCTGCAGTCCTCAATCTGCTCAGTGACGCTGCTATGACAGATTACACATGAGGCTTCTGTAAGTGTCGCTCTGTTTTGAAGGAAGTTTCCAGTTCTACAAGGGCCACTGGCTCAGTGCATGACCACAGGCCATCAGACGTCCAAGACCAGGGATATCACACACTCAAAAGGCAAAGTGCAAACAAACTAAACACTTCTGGAAATCAGGCACACGTGGTTTGGATGAGAAATTTTTGTTTTGTTTTTTGAATAAGTTTTTTGGTTAAATAAAAATATTTGAAAAATATCTTTGTTCTTTAGTTGCTTAGGTTATTTAAACTGGCAGGAAAGGGAGCATCTATGGAGGTGGTCCTCATGAACCCTCTGCATTATGATCCCCTGCACAAAGTCAAGCCAGCGAGAGCAGTCACTATTTCGGCAGGCAACACTAATGGGGGGGGAGGGGGGGAGGCCATGAAGGTGGGAAGAGAGCATGTTAGAGAGTTTCCATAGGGAGTGAGGTATGATCGATATACAGTGTATACATTTTGAAACTGTCATGGAATAAGTGAAATACATAAATACACACTACATATTCAAGGGAGAAGAGCAAGAATGATATCATGTCACTTTGAAAACTCCTGAGGATAAAGCTTGAGTCCTTACCCAGCAGTAAACCGCCAGGAGACTTGCCAAGGCAGGGGATACAGCAGTACCAATGATCTCCACAGTCCTCTCCCTACCTGAGGAGAGTCAGGCCAAGGGCAGTGGCCTGGGCTGTCCACTGTACCCACACCATCCTCTAGCACGTGCCCCTTCTCTCTGTCTGCACCCTCTTCCCGATGGAAGAGGCATCCATCTTCTCTCTCCCCTCAGGGCTCTAACCCCGTATGTGGTAAAGAATTACACCCACCTTACCTACGGAGTCACTGCTCCTATTTTTAAAAGGAACAGCCTCAGAGACAAAGATAGCTAAAGAATATGCAAACTGAGAAAGATCCACCCACATGCAGGTAAAGAATTCCTGATCCAAAAGAACACCAAAGCCTAAAAATAAGAGATGTGTCCTATATATGTGGAAGAAATACTATAGGATCCCAGAAAACTCAACCTGTGTGGTACACAAAGTGATCCTGGGGGGAAATCAGTAAGTCTTAACAGACTAAGTGAGGACCCCAAAAGGCTTCAATCCTTAGTCATGAAAATAATGCTTAGTAATTACTTAGACCTGGACAGCAACTTTTCCTTGAACTGAGCCAGGCCACTCAAGTGGCAATGTAGAGAAGACACCAGTCAGTGCACTGGGCTACCTATGGTAATGGCCTAGTGAGGTCCTCAGTTCTTGCATAGGTACCAGAGAACACCCAGCAGTTCTGCCAGGAAGCTAACAAGCCTTGCCACTCTCAGTGCTGGCTTTGTGCTACGTCATTCCCTTTTGGAGTCAGCAGCTCACAGCATAAACACACCTATCCTGACATTTTAAAAAGTCACTAGTCAAATGATACCCATTCTGTTTTTGCCTATGTTAAGATTTTATATATATATGAAATATATATATATACAGTATATATAAATATATATAATGTATAATATATGTATACAATATATAATATATAATATATAAATGTATATATACAATATATATATATAAAATATATATATATACAGGAAAACAATTTCTGTATACTGCACAGGCTTTTGGTGTTTTGAGACAGGGTCTCATATAGTACAGGCTAGTCTCAAATTCACTATGTAGCCAAGGATGACCTTGAACTCCTGGTCCTCCTGCTTCCACAATTGGGGGGAGAGGTGTTGAGGGCTTTTGTTGGTTGGTTGCTTGGTTGGTTGGTTTTGAAACGGTCTCCCACTGCTAACCAGGCTCTCCTCAGATCCAGGCCCATCCTTTTGTCTCAGCCTCACAAGTTCTGAGATTGTAGATGCAAACCAATCCTGGCTGTGTTTTGGTTTTGAACCTTTTTTGACTCCTTGTGAATTTCACTTCACATCATGCACTCCAATACCACTCATCTTTCCCTCCCTCCATTTCTGCCCTCCACCCTTGCAACCTCCCTTCCAAAAGAAAACATAAAAATTAAAAAAGGAAACATCTTGCCATGGAAGCTGCGTGTGTTGTGGTGTGCAATGGTGTGACACAGTGTGTCATGGCATGTCATGGCATGTTTTACAATACATACACACACACACACACACACACACACACACACACACACTTTTGCCCAAATAGCTTCACTTGCAAATGTTCATTGCAATGAGTCACTGGTCTGGTTCAAGGCCCCAGGCTTCTGCTGCATCATCAATACTGGATAATTACTGGGCTCCTCTTAGATATCCCATTGTTGCCCTGTGTCATGGAGATACTGTGGCTTTGGATATGCAGGGGTGGCCCCTTCACAAGCTCCAGCAGATCACAGATGGGGCAGATGTTGGGGTGGGCCAACTCAAAGCCCTGGATCTGTGCCTGGATGGTAGCTGAGTTGGACAGCCTGCCAGCTCTCCTGGGCAGGAGTCACCAGGGCTAGCTCTATGATACCACCCCAGCCAGGCATGGGACCAGCTCTACCATGATGTCCAGCTTTCTCTGGTGCTACAGCCATCAAAGGGTAGAGCCAGCTCATCCACACCCATGACTCCAGGGCCTACAGAAAGTGGGCATACATATACACATTTGTTCACAAACACATATATAAAAAGCACACCCATAAAAGACACAAACTGACAATAAGCCCAACTTACTAGACACCTAAAATCTGCCACATATCTCAGACTTTACTATGGACCCATTCAAACAAGGCTGGTGACAAATGTGATTGATAATGTGCAAATAAATGTGTTGTAATATACTATGGGTCCTGAGGATACCTTAGGCCAGCTTGGCTCCACCACCAATCTCTGTTCTAACACAAGCCTCCAAACAGGTAAGCGTTTCTTGTTGCATTTGGTGGATAAGAAAACCAAGAAGCAGCCGTGTGTGGTCTTACACACCTACAGTCTCAGCACTTAGGAGGTAGAGAAAGAGGACTGCTCTAAGTGCAAGGCCAGCCTGACGTGCATACCAAGTTCTAGGCCATCCAGGATGAGGAGGGGCAGGGGCTGTTGAGGGAGGTAGGCTAAGAACTAGCTTTGCCTAAATAGTAAATCCTGCTGTGCAGCTCACACTAATTCCTCCTAATCTGAACACATACAAGATTTTCTGACAGGCAAGCACTTTGGTGCTAGATCCTACACATAGATTCATACCAGATACCTTCCCTGTGTGGCAAATGTTAAGCTACATTTCTTATACATTTTTAAGAGACGTTAACACAGAACCTTCTTAATACAGGAAGATGCTCAGAAATTAAATACAATAATGACTTGTCGCATAAATACAAGTTTTCAGATATAAGAATAAAAGTTAGGATCACATACTAAACTTCAAATTTAATTCATACACCATTACTTACATGTTCTATGTTTTTAGTTCATTGATAGCTAAATATACATGGAACAATCTATCCTTAACCCCAACAAAAAGATAGAATTGACCTATTTCCATCTCAAGATGCCCCAAGCACTTCTCCCTGAGAACCTACACCAGTGTGTAGTTCTGTCATTTGTGGATGTGCTCACACAAAAGACTCCATGCTCTTCAACAGGGAGAACAGCATAGAGTTCTTCCTCTTTTATCTTATTGCCTGAGTCCAGCGGTAAGACACATAACACTTAACTACGTGACAATGTCTAGAGCAAGAATGGCTGGGAAGCAGAGTGATCAGCCATTTGCACCTAATAAATGTTTCATAAGAGCTGCAACTAATAGTAAAACTGAAGAAACAGGTCAATGCGGAACAAGGTGGGGGTGAGACCACAGAACGGGGAGCTCAGCCTCTATACTCAACCTTATTAACCCAATTTGAAAACATTCAAAATCAGTGTCCTAAAGTACACGGTCCTGACCTATATCCAACAGTGTCATTAAAAAATAAAACAATAAAAAGAAAGTGCAAATGAACTCTCCTGAAGGACAGAAGACAGACGAGTAAGAGGAAAAATTAATCCCATTTTAGATGGTAAAGTAACTTTTCATGCCAGGAGCATTTAGCTATATTGGAACATTCAAATTACATGTATACTACTGAACTTTTATTTTTGGGGGGTCTTTCTCTTTTCTCTTTTCCCCCCCTCCCCTCCCATCCCTTCCCCTCTCCCCTTCCCCTCTCCCCCTCCCCCCCTCCCCCCCCCCCTCTTTCTCTCTTTCTCTTTAAGAGGGTTTCTCTGTTTAGCCCTGGCTGGCTGTCCTGGAACCGGCTCTATAGACCAGGCTGGACTTGAACTCAGAGATTTGCCTGACTCTGTCTTCTGCGTGTTAGGATTAAACTACTACTGAGCTTTGAAATATGTACAAGTTCTATAACATCTACACAAATTGTCATCAACCTGGAGTGAAGACACACCTCCTCTGGCTAGCGGTTCCCAGCAGCTACAAGATACTAGTCAATACCTGATGGAAACGCTCTTTGCTAAGTCCTTGAGTGTATAAGCACGTTAACTCTTACAGTTACAATGTGTCTCATGTACACATTGGCCTTGAGGCTTGGAGCCATCTGTTCTGTCCTGAGGGGCAGGTTTTCTTCTTTCATACCTTTGTTCTAAATCTCAAGAGTGAAGGCTGCTTCAGCCAGAGTCTGCTAGAAGGAAGCAGACCACGATAGAACATGGCCTTTGGAAGGAGACTTATCTCCCAACAGTGTGACCTTAGGGAAGCTTTTTAATGTCTTTGAATCTTCTTCCAAATTGACAAAATAGTGATAATCCAAGCTTCCTACAGCTATTAAGAAAACTACATTATATTTCATGTAAGTGACTAGTACATAATAAGGATTCAGGAAATGTTAGTTTCCCATTGCGTTCTCTTTAAAACCAGAGAACAGTTACTTAACACTGTTAGTCAAAGCAATAGCAAGCTCTACTTTGGGACCATGTTGAGGCCTGCCGGTAGCCAGGCTATAGCTCCTTAGAACTTCTATCCATATTCAGAATGGTCTGAAATGCTCTTGGAAAGGATGGTCTTGAAAAATAGAGCAAAACAAAAGGCTTCATACGTTGCCAAAATTTCTGTCTCAGCTTTAAGAATTTATCAGTAGTCTAATTTCCAAATCTTCTATTCAAGCTCCCATTGATATACAGTTTGCTGCCCTAAGAAAGCATAACCAGAGGATTTATTCTGAAGCTTGGGTTCAAACTGCAGAATCTTGGGACATAGCATGGCAAAATTTTGCATTTCCATTGAGTTTGTTAAGTAACAAAATTGTACCAGTTTTTCTAAAACTGTGGGCTTATTCTACAGAAAAATTCTTTAGGATTAATTTTGTTATTCTATTCTGTATTTATTTAATTAATGTTTTGCATAAAATTGGTTAACTACTATATGAGTTGCTGTCCATCTGGCCAAGGCACCAAGCAATCCTAAGCACCTCCTGAGGTGGGATTTAAGCAAGAATGGCAGCTGTCGAGGAAACAGAACCTAAAGTCTCAAGAGTTTTACTACTTCAGAATCTTATTTTTCAGGGATAGTTTGCTTCCATTCCCACTTTATAGATTAATAAAAATGTAAAAATTCCTCCCTCTGAGCCTTGAGTACCCACCAGCAGCAAACAGCTACAGGAAGGAGGTCGTTTCCCGTAGAAATGTAGTATAGGGTAATAACCCACGGTCCAGTAAATAACCCATATCACATACTCCTGTAAGTACATCTAACAAATCTCAAGGGAACATGAACACACACACACAGAGAGAGAGAGAGAGAGAGAGAGAGAGAGAGAGAGAGAGAAACAGAGACAGAGAGAGAGACAGAAAGACATGAAAGTAGCAGGGGATCTTGTTAAAAGAAGGGTTAGACAGGAGTAGGAGGGTAACAGAGGGTACACATTACCAAAAAACATCATACACGTACAAATGAATCAACCATGTTTTTAGCGTAAACAACTCTTTCTCTGTACTGGCAGAGAGAGCTATTCTGAGCCATTTTAATATTTAAAATGCTTACGCCAAGAAGGCAGGTTAACATGACATCAGCAGGCTAAAGATCTAAACAGTAAATTCTCGTTTGTGGTCATTTAATAAGCACACTTCTTTCTAACAACTCAAAAGTCTATCTTTTGATCATAAACAGTAAGTAAATAACCTGTAATATCAAAGTCCTACCTTTTGTGCATCTCCTGTGAAATACGCAATGGCCAGGGTGGGCAGAATCATGAACAGTGCATTGTAATAGAGCAGACCATACTTTCCCAGCTCCTAGATAGTAAACAATTAAGTATTTTAGTTGGTTCTAGAAGATAGGTATATTTAAACATAAAGAGATTACTAGTCCATTACATATGTATATAATGTTGGGTGACTCTTAAAATTAAAAAGTGTTAATTTAAATAATTGTCTTTAAGTCTGAAATGCAACCCCAGGTCTTTATGTCACGGGACTTGAGCTGACCAGCTCATGATTATAAGCAGCCCTGAAGTTACAGTTCTGAATTACTAAAACCATCTCAGTGTGGCCATATTGGCCCTAGGCTAAACCAAATAATAGGTAAGCTGTTGGTTTATAACTGTAAGTATCAATGGAAAGGTGTGACTCTTTGTGCAGTACCAGGAACAGACCAACAGTGAGACTACATGACCCTTGACAACAGATGTCCATGACTCAGAACATGAACTAGGCTGGAGCAGAGGGTATGCAGGACACACAAATATAGGCACCATCCACATAACTGACAAGTGACAAAATCACAAATGTCCACACCCTTGGTTTCTCTCTTCCTATTCTAAATGACTTTCAATGCCATTTTCTCTTATGACACTACAAGTTGCTCTAATACCAGATCTCACTACACAGCACAGGCTGGACTTGAACTCAGCTTCTCGTGTGCTGGGATTACAGTGCTGCCACCACATGCAGATTTAATTATTCATTCATTCGTTTGTACGTTCGTTCATTCGTTCATTGATTTATCTATTTATTCATTTATGTATTTAGGCAGACTCTCATATATTTCAGGCTGGTTTCAAGCTCACTATAGCTAAGGATGAAACTTAACTTCTGGTCCTTTTGCCTACAACTCTATAGAGCTCTGGGACTCATCTGGCTCATGTGGTACTGGGACTGACCAAAGGTTTCATGCATGTAGGCATGCAGTACATCAACTAAGCTACACTGGGCATGTAGCACATGCCTTTAATTCCAGCACTCATGAGTTCAAGTTTAGATTCCTCTATATAGCAAGTTCCAGACCAGCCAGGGCTGCACAGTGAGACCATATCTCAAAATTAATTAATTTAAAAACCTATCTCCAAGAAATCAACTTAGCTATACCCCAGACCCATAAATAAGCTTTAGAGGTTTAATACAAGTGATCCATAAGCCATTTCCAAGTGTGGAACTGAAGAGCTCTCTTCAAAGACTAAAATCCTCAGAAACCTTTATTTTCTTCTACGTTTAGGATACATTCTAAACAATGATGTCCAAAACAGTAGTCATGAGCCGTATGTACTAATTCCATTATATGTACTAATTCAATTATAATTACACAAAACCATTAATTTCGTTTCTCAGATATACCAATCACTCTTCCCACTCCCAGAAGCCATGCCTGTAATGAGAGCAGAGCCAGCACCCATCGTCCAGAAGTCTCTGCTGGGCAGTCGGGCTTCAGACCTGAGGCTGTGGTCCACTGCTGAGCAGGCCTTATATCTACTTTGTGAAACAGCAAATGAGCTAACGGTAACATCAGTGAAAGTTCAAACTGCTATCTTTCTTCTTTTTAAAAAGGATAAGAAATCGTTACTAGCAACTTCAGTTAAAACGATGTCACCACACAGACACCAAGTGGGTAAGCGGAGGAGGATAGCGGGCTCTTTAAAGAAAGTTAGCAACACATTTGTAGTGTCTTTAGTGGAGGAAAAAAACCAAAAAGCAAAAACCTGCTAAGAATAAGGAAGCCCGCCACACAGTCACACAGTCACAGTCTGTACTCCCCTCTTCTGGAGGAGTCACAGTCTGTACTCCCCTCTTCTGGAGGAGAGGCAAAATCCTGGCCAACTGGAAACTACCTCAAAACAACAACTACCAGGACTCCACGAGGACTGCCACCACTCTAGAGCGGGATATTTGTTATTATCTGTCATCTGAGCTCCAAAATGTCCTTGAAGTAGTTTCAGAAATACGCTACACAAAACAGAGCAGATAAGGAGTCAAACGGGTAAGGCCATCTTACTGAGATAAAAGATGAGCAGGAACACACGTCGGTTACAAGATCCAGTTACGAGATAAGCATGTATCAGCTGCTCAGGAAAAACGATGGCGACATCTGAGATGAATATCGACATGAGCTCTCACAAGGCCCATTAGGAAATTAAGGACGACTCCTTCACTAAGAGCTTCTATGACAAAGAAAGCCAGAACCCAGATAGCTGCTTTCTTACGGTAACTTAACCATACAACGAAGCCAACAACACAGGCTTCAAACACTTGGTTTCTGAGGGTCTGGACTGATGTAAGTCACAACCGAATGTGTCTATATGTAAAGTAAATTGTGAGCAAGCAGAACGTATTATGGAAAGCACTTGTGTGCACACTGCCCAATGGGAGGCAGAAGCTGAGGTCTAGGCCCAGGAATGCAGTGCTCTGAGGACAGGCCCAGCATGCCCTAGCACTCAGAGTCATCCTTGTTCTATGCCTCTTCCAGCACTCACTTGCCAACTGTCCAAATTTCCGTGTACTTCTTTTTCATCCCAGGCCCCTCACTAAGTCTTCAGAATACAACTGTAACCATGAGGACATCTTTCTTTGTGAATATTTCTGTCTTCTCTTACCTCATTCCAAGTCAACATTGATATACTTCCTTCTAGAAAAGCCAGCACTACAACCTAATTTAACTTATAAGAGATTCCATCATCATTTAGTTCTCTTGGGTTTGTTTGAGATAGTGTTTTATTCTATAGCCCAGGTTGACCTCATTATGCAGCCCAGGCAGATTTTGAACATGGTGATAGCCTCTTGCCTCAGTTACCTGAGTGCTGAGACTCCAGGCAAGAGCCACAGTGCCTTGAAGTCATAAATATATATTAGCATGAGCACATATACACACTAGCTTCAGAGAGCACCTATGTCCTTCCAACTCTAAGTATGTTTCTTGATCCCACACTTTCCCCACCATCCATGAGCATACAACAAGGAAGCTGTAGATTGCTACTTACTTTCGAATCTAACTTCTGTTTCACGTATGCACCGTTTGCTGCTGTCAGGACATCATTGATCAAAATAAAAACATATCCTTCCAGATCAAAGGCCAAGTCAGAGCTGCCGAACATAAACAACATTTTAAGATCACCTTCAAAAATAACGCAGTTAATTTCAAACAGATCCGGGCCAAAGTACTTGCAAGTACATGTTCTCATCTAGGTAGAACATATGCATTTTAGCAGCTACCAGCTACCAGCGTTTCCTAAGACCTGGCCACATTTGTCAATTTTATGAGAAACATCCATGCTTATACTTGTCACCACAAAGGGTCAATCATGCAGCCAGACATCATGGCAACATCTGCCACAGCAGCACTTAGGAAGCTGAGGCAGAAGGACATGGGCTACAGCCAGTGGGGTCTACAGACAGAGCTCCAGAGCAACTTGGGCTACATAGCTGAGACGCTACCTCAAACCAATCTCACACACACAAAATCATTATTATTTTGGTTCATTGTATATTGCTTTAAAGCCAAAATCAGATAATAGGCAACCATTACCATCTGTGATAGCTGTGAACAAGTCATTTTATTCAAAAATTCACATAAAATATTGGAGTAACTTGTCACTGGGTGGAATTTCTGAAGCGTGATGACAGTTCTGATATCAAACCACAAGAGTACATAAGCAAGTACTAAGAGGTAAGTGGTCAAATGGTTGCCCGATGGAGTGACAAGGTATAACTAAAGGGATCAGAACAATAAGGTTCCTACAACTCACTAGCCTGATTATCACAGGCATTCAGTAAATGTGAAACCTGAATGAAAATTTGACCAAGTACACCTGCGGTGTATTCTGACACCCTTGCACCATCTGGCTCTGGAAAGACACTACATACTCCAGGATGCAGTAGTAAAGGAAGCCTTTAGGCCACTGCAACTTCAGGCCAAAGGGAGACGCGCAGAGGCCCTGCTGTTTAGTACAATTTTGATTCTCATTGGCATGGAGGGACTACTTTAAAATACACCAGGTTTAGTATGGCCCCTCGAAGAAGAAAGGTAGGTGGCTAATACTGAATTCTTCTCAAAGAAGGGAAGCCGACATAGAGGGAAAGGCAGTCAGCTCTGCAGCCGAGCTCCAGGAGCCGATGTTGTTGACATTTTTTTTTTTCCCTGAGAATGAAATTTCAGTGTCAGCAAGATGCCTCATTCTGTACAGGCACTTGTCACTAAGCCTGATGCTCTTCCCAGGACCCACATGAGGAAAAGAGAGAGCTGACTGCCACAAGTTGTCTTCTGACCTCCGTATGTGTATGCCTGGGGCACACATGCACACACAGAAAATAACTAAATATAATAAAAATATTTTTAGAAAGAGAATGGAATCTCACTTGGAGACTTAATGTAAAATAGAGATGGATTTCTACACCCTCAATACGTACACTCACACCACAGGCATATGACAAAACGTATAATTAATTAGTGAACCAAAGAGTACAGTGGACTCCCGAAGGAAAACAAGTATGTAGCATTAGTAAATGTGTCTACACACCCAGGCTGGAAGGGTACCATGACTAGAAGGCTTCTAGACATCCCTTCAACGGTCAGTCTTTGGGTTTATAATTTCCCCACGCCTGCCTGCCTTCCCTTCTTCCTGTCTACAAATGTATGCAATATCCTATAATCAAATTGGGGTAATTCATATTTTTTTCTGTCTTAAAAGTATATCATGTTCTGTGTCTTCCTCCAAATGGGAAAAGCTTCAGCAATCTGATAGAGCCACCACTTCGTGACATATGTCCTAAGAAAGGACAAACGAAGTGACGCTTCTACTCCGTCCCCACATGGGAAAACGATCCATTGTCCTCTCCCATCTCACAAAGGGGCAGATGCTACTGTCCGTAATAACGTACAAAGTGAAAGAATTACTATGTTATAAAACCACAGACCTGCTTTGACACACACTTGGTTTCTAGCCTTGCTGCTTACTAGTTGTAACCTTTAGGAGTTATAGAAGATTGAGTTTCTTCAATTATAAAATGGAAAAATTACATCTCTCAGAACCATTGATAGTTAAACCACGAGCTCTATATGCCACAGCTTACCTGGCAGCAACGAAGGCTCCAATGATCATTGCAAATACAGTCATCTTTATACCCCAAGAGAAAGTCTTCCTACAAAATAATTTTAAATATAAACACATGTGACTTTATCCATGTAGATTCATTTTACATCAATGATTAAAAAAAAAAGGGAAATGCTTTCTTCAAAAAAGACAAACACAATTTCAAATATTTCCAAGGAACTAGATATTTAAAAGATGAAATAAAAACTCCTTTTGTCATAGAAATAATTATATCCGTTTCTCTCTTATTTTTACCATTTGTTTATTATTATTGAGTTGGAATTTTATGTCAACGTTAATTAAGTATAAAAATGTCACACATGTTTGCAGTAAGACCAGCCAAGACATGAACACCATTCAAAACTCCCACCTAGGATTCTGAGCTAGTTCTGCCCAATAGCAGCAACAGACACAAGAGTTCTAGGGAACACATCCCATGTTCATCAAATTTCTAACTGTAACCTTCCCCGTTACATCATCATGACAGCAAGGCAATCAGCCTGCTTAAACTTTCCAAAGCTTAAAGCAGAAGCAAGGCCGCTAAGTGTAATCTCATATACACTGGATATCTTTTCAAGATGTTTAAAAATAGCTAAAGAATAAGCATGTGGGGCTGGAAAGATGGCTCATGAGTTAGATTCCTAGCACCCACATAATGCTTCTCACCACTGCCTATAAAACTTCAGCTAGGCTCTCCACAAGGTGAAAGGTTAGCAGAAGTGTCCTTCTTTCCTTCCTGCTGGGTGCCAGCTGCTTGCTGTCAAAATGGACAAGTTTATGAAACCTGGGAAAGTGGTGCTGGTGCTGGCTGGATGCTACTCCAGACACAAAGCCATCATCATGAAGAACATTGATGATGGCACCTCAGACATCCTTCACAGCCATGCCCTGGTGGCTGGAATTGACCGCTTTCCCCTAAAAGTGACAGCTGCCATGGGCAAGAAGAAAATCGCCAAGCGACCCAAGATCAAGTCCTTTGTGAAAGTTTATAACTACAACCACATCACGCCCACAAGGTACTCTGTGGATATCCCCTTGGACAAAACTGTTGTCAACAAGGATGTGTTCAGAGATGCAGCTTTGAAATGCAAGGCTGGGTGCGATGCGAAAGTCAAGTCTGAGGAGCAATACAAGACAGGGAAGAACAAATGGTTTTTCCAGAAGCTTTGCTTTTTAGGTATATTTTTGTTTTCATAATTAAAAATTAAAAAAAACAAAACAAAACAAAACAAAACAAAAAACCCAACAACTTGAGCTATGGGAAATCTAAATTTTTTTCTGGCCTAAGACAACCATAAAAGTGGCATACACCCACCCACATAAACACAGGCACATAACTAATGTTATCACTCTTATAAACAGGACAATATATTACAAATATAACTCACTTGAGTAGAGCGCCTTCAGCAAACATTGTAAACAGAATGGAGAACCTTCTCAGAACTGTAAACATAGGCAGGCTGCATAAGAAAAACAAGGAGGTAAACTGAAGCTTGAAGGATGCAACTATAAATCAAGATTCTGCGATCGGTAGTTTCAAATAATGCTCATCTCTTTCTGACTGCATGCAAGTTCCTTACTGATTAACCTTATTACCCCAGAGAAAAAAAATTTTTTTTATTTAAAAGCCTTTAAAACATTAACTACAAAATGGTAAAACCATGTGTCTATTATCACAGGCTAATAACTTATGCTTTTAAGTTTCACTCTGGTAATTATGCAAATACCCTGACCACAGCCACATTAGTCTTTAATATAAAAGGCTTCTTTCTCTCTTCTTCTTCACTGGACTGACTTCCCTTCTTAACCTCTACACCATTAGAAAATGTCGATGAAAATACCATCCATGAAACAGTTTTATGGATGCTCCTCTAAATCTTAGAGCAGTTTGCTAGCACTAATCAAACATCCAGCCTCTTATAATATAAGAGTCTCTGAATATACTTTGCTCTAGAATGCTTTCTACTTGTCTGGCAATTAAAGGCAGAGTGTGAATGACAATGGACTTTTAAAAAGTAAATTTTGTATAAGCAGCACTCTGCAGTAGGCCTGCCTTTCCTTCCTAGTATATAATGAGCTAAGAGAGGATTCCCTCCCCGTGACAAATCCAACTTCCTAGGAACTGCCTCTACAGATATTCTGGCCATTCTATCAGTGTTCTTGGTTTATAAATAAATAGATAAATAAATAAATAAATAGGAGAAAAGAAAAACTTCTCTGCCTGTGGTCATCATAGATCTCCATTCTGGTTTTGTTTTTAAGATTTTATTTCTAATATTACATACATATGTATGGGTATGTGCGTGCCAGCGAAGGTGTCTGAAAAGGCCAGAAGGGAGTGTTGTATGTCCAGTGAACTGCCTGGTTTGAATGCTGGGAACTGAACCTGGGTCTTCTAGAAGAACAACCAGTGCTCTCTCTTCAGCTTCTCTCCTCACCGTCTACCATCATGTCTTATGTCAGGGCTTCTTTCAGATCACGTAGGTTTCACCTAACCTATTCTCCCCTGTGTATTTACCACACAGTCAGAAGCCAAGAACTAGGAGATGAGAGGATACTATGTAACACTGCCATAGCCATTGCTTCTCTCTAAAGTGATGGCTTTCCAGTTACAAGGACACAGCTGACGAAGTAATCGAGTTCCTGTCAGATTCCATCTGACTTTAACCACTGTGTGTTAAAGGGGAACCTGTGATGGAAACTTCCCGGTGTTTTTGCAGTCCTTCCCTCCCCCAGCCCTACCCCCACCCAGCCCTGCTATACTCAGTCCTCAGGCATCAACACGACATCATTTGTATTTAACTTTAAAATCACATTATTTTAACCCAACTTATCCATACTTCAGTTTCTTTGTGCTGAACAGTCCCGTGATTTGGTTCCCAAAATATAGTAGAGGTAGTGGACACGTCTGGAAAAGTGAAAAGGGGTAAAGGAGCTCAATAATGAAGACGTTGACGGCAAAGTCCTTTCAGACAGAAACAGTTCTGTTTATACAGTCAAATTTTTTCCACTTGCAACCTAAGATTAGCTCCCATAAACAGCGTTGACCCCCATGAAACACCCAAACAACATCAACTCTCCTTGGAAGAAGAGGGGCTGGCAGGAAGAAAGGAGACAGAAATATGAACATGATCAACCATGTGAGGCAGAAACATCCCTCGCTTGAAAAGATGGTACTATATGAGTCGGAGACACAGAAACATTTCGGCTTCACATGGCATCTCACAGAATCATAGAGAAGAATGTGAAAACACACCACCACCACCACCACCACCACCACCACCACCACCTCCAAAAAATAAAGAAGGGATAATGAAAGCAGGAGATCGTGGCTAAAGTGGGTAGATTGTCCTCAGAAACTCCTTAATCAAAGCAGAAGGATTTTCTACCTTCATTTTCAGGACCTGTGGCCTGTATTCTCAGGCTTTGCTAGATGCACTTATAGACTAGGGTTGGAGCTAGACTGCATTTTTAAATATTCAAGACACTGATTTTTTTTTTCACCCTTAAGCCACAGAATGGCTCCTTTTTATAAAATAAAGTATCCCTTCTTTCTCACTTTTACCTTTCGAGGTACATTTCTGTCAAAGTCAGGAAAATTGACTACTCTGAGTGCCTTTCCCACCCAGAGAACCGCTACCGTGGCCACCATCTGCAAACAGAGAACACACACAGATGCACTGTTCTGCATAGAAAGACACACACAGAACTTCTGACAACACAGACCACGGGACGCCCAAGATTCCAACTAACCTGGCCAAGTCCAACACATAGCGAGGATGGAAATCTACAAAGAGAGTAAAGAAAGGGGGTGAAAAAAACGGCCAGAAAGTCCTCAGAGCACAGTGAATTTAACTTCCACACTGACAGGCTTAAAAATGCATTCTGATTCAATCCACACCAATGCCTGTCCCTCCAATTAAAAAAAAAAAAAAAAATTAAAAAGATCTTAGATTTTGTAGCCTAGGGCGACCACTTGTCTGGTCTTGTCCTGTTTTTACAATTCCCCTCGGCTTCCTGCAACGGATTTTTCCAGAAAGTTAAGCCGCGGAGATCTCGTCAACGGTTTTAAATCTTTTAAATGAATCTTTGGGAGAAACACACATATACAAACTTCTGCCCCGGAGTCCCAGTGACAGCGGCGACTGCGCGTGGGCGTGCGGCCGCGCCGGTCCCGGGGCTGTCAGCCGCGCGGGTCGCTAGTCCCTGGGCATCGGCCTCGTTGTGCCCCCCACCCCGACCCCCACCCCGGCCGGCGCGGCGGGGAGCGTGGCCAAGGGCATCCCCGGGTGGGCTCGAACCCCCGTCCCCGCCCGCCGCGCCTCAACCGCCCTCCGCCAGCCCGGCCACCTGTAGTTGGTGAGCACGCTCTTGTTGACCACCACGATGAGGAAGGAGCTCACGCCGTAGAAACCGGCGGCCAGCAGCTTCAGGAACACCGTTAGCGTTTC
This sequence comes from Rhynchomys soricoides, assembly GCA_019843965.1. Classification (NCBI taxonomy): domain Eukaryota; kingdom Metazoa; phylum Chordata; class Mammalia; order Rodentia; family Muridae; genus Rhynchomys; species Rhynchomys soricoides. Next base: position 3,302,160 of record JADRCH010000098.1, on the reverse strand, counting down.
GGCCGGCGCCATCCCCAGCTCCTCCTCATCTCTGTGTGTGGAGGATTTCGCGGGGGCTTCTCCTTTAACCGGAGCATGCTGACGTCTGTGGACTTCCGCCATGGCGGCAGCGGCGGCGGCGGCGGCGGCGGCGGTGGCTGCGGCTGCGGCGCGGGCCTGCGAGCGAGCGGGGCGGCAGGGGTCTCGGTGCACAGTGTGGTGCCGCGCGGGCCTGGCGGTGCGGGGCGCGGAGGAGCGCGGGTCTGGCGATGCGGGACGCGGGCCTAGGGCGGAGCCCGAGCTGCGGGAGCGGGCCTGGCGGAACGGGGTGCGGGCCCTGAGCGCCGGGGCTCCGCGATGCGGGCCGAGCGCGGCGGCGGGGGCTCGGGAGGGAGCCGGCGGTTCGCGGCAGGGCTTCGCGGCTTGTGCTGGCCACAGCTCCCCGAACTGCCGCCGCTCGTCCCCGCCCAGGGGTTGGGAAACTGGGGTTCACACCCTCGGGGACTTTGCCCTGGCATGGTGCCTAGCGGGGTCAGGGAAGGGCCGGGGCTGGCTCGGCGGGGCTGGGGCTGGGGCTTGAGAGGAGCTGGGGACCCGGCATGGGCTCCGGGAGCAGCCGGGACACTACCGGGGGACCACTGAGCCGGGCTAGTGAGCACAGTGTTGCGCCTGCGCATGAGTGCGCGCTGGGTCCCCCTGCGGGGAGCATGGGGGTTTTGCGGGAGCCGGGCTGCAGGCCTAGAGGTCCTTCCCTGCTCTCTAATGTGTGGCTAGCCGAGAAGTGATGCCGTTACTTCCTCAGTTATCCTGAATGCTCTTTTTGGCCTCATTTGAAGGGGGTCAAAATTCAAACAAAGTATCAAATATGATTCAACAGTAAACAAAGATTTCATTCCTCAAAGTGAGACTTCCCACACTTCTGAAATTCTTTTTGTTGTTATTTGCTTGTTTGTTTTAGCTGAAAGGGCAATGGTGGGTGGGTGGAAAGGGAAGTGTTGCAATAAGCCGCTGGAGGACTAGTAAAAAGTGCCAGGTATTTGGAGCCTAAAAGATTTGTTTTGATTCTAGGACTCTGAAACATTCCCTGTGCTCTTAGGCGGATCTGATGGTCTCTGCCCCTTCAACTCATGACCTCCGTTGTGTAAAACGGAGCTCCATTTTCTTCCCACAGTGTCATTACACAAAGCAAAGAATACCTGTCTAAGCAAGGACATTGCATTCCTAGTTTTAGAAAAGAAAGTTTTGAATTATTTCCCCAAATTTCCCAGCTTATTAAGTTTCTTTCTTTTTCTTTTTTTAAACTGAGGTAAAAATAACAGTTTATTGTTTTAACCCTTGGATGTGCAACTCTCACCAGGCACCCTCTCCAGAACATTCACCATGTCAGATGGAAACTCTTTTGGGAACTAAGCGATCATTTCCTGTTCTCTACTCTCCTCAAAACCAAGTGGCCTGTGTTCTGCTCTCAATCTCTGTAAATTTGACTATTCTATATATCACATAGATGAGCAATCACACAGTATTTACCCATTTGTGACTGGCTTATGCCAGTTACACCAGTCACATAATGTGTTCAAGGTGCATCCACACTGTAACATGTTTCAGAACTGGAACTCCTGGCAGCCAGTGGCTTTCTTAACTGTTGGCAACCTCTTCTGCCCACACCTCCAGATGACTGGCGTCTCCCCTTTCCTGAGTTGTAGCTAAATCAACAACAAGGTTCACGTCTCTCTTTCTTCACTTCCATTTTTAATGCTCCTCCTTTGTCTCTTGAAGTATTACTTTTCCTTCTATATTGGGCAAAGCATTGCCTGTTTTCTGGGTAGCCTGTCTCCAGAGGTCCCCTTCATGCCTTACAAAATGTGACCTTCCCCTCTGTGCCCTTTCCATTCCATACACTGCTTTTAGAGAATGTCTTACTCTGTCCGTGCTATTATAACATGACTGGGCCATGTATAGAGAACAAACATTCTGGACGGTTTTGGAGAATAAGAAATGCAAAATCAAAAGGCATTGCCACATTGGGTGTATCGTTAAGGGCTCAGCTCTCTGCTTCTAAGTGGTGCCTTGATCACTGGTCCTGGGGAGGTGGAAACCACTGTCCATGGACAGCAGAAGAGATAGAAGGACAAAGAAGAGCAAGTGCTAACTGGAGGCTGTTGTCTGAAGCATGAGCTCCAGGCTAAAGGCCTGACTTCCTGATTCAGTCACATTGACAGTTGTTCCCATGTGTCAATGTTACCCAAAATGGAAAGCATTGTAGAGTTATGGAGCTAGGAAACATTTTTCTCTGCCTAACCATATTTACTAAAATTAACATATTTAGTAAGGCCCATCACAGGCCAAGGTCTGATATGGGTTCACTCACTCCTGATAATGACTGAGATACAATGGGCCATCTGTAAAAGGCCGAGGAGCCTGATGATCAAAGATTCTCACTTGGTGCCTACAGAGGTACAATGTGGCCATACTCAGGTAGGCTGTCTCTCCTAAAGCATGTATAATTAGGATTAGGGTGATTTTTGGTATTTCAAGTACTCAGTCCTATTTCTTAACCTCAGTAATGTTAATTACAGAACTATGTATGGGATATTTGTACTTATTTGATACAATAATCTCAATGCTGATATCTGTGAAGGAGTTACAGAGTTGTAAAGGCTACAGTATGTGCTTTCATTGAGATATGGACCTGCTCTAATTTGAAAGATTAATTTGTGGGTTGGCAAATTTTACACTTTTCTGGGTAGAATTGCTACCAGAAAAATCTTTGGAATTATTGTTATTTAAGATTTATTATTATTCGTGTGTGCTTGTGTATGTGGGCACCCACAGAGCTGGAGTTAAGTAGTTTTGAGCCTCCTCATGAGTCCTGGAAACCAAACTCCAGTCCTCTGCAAAGGCAACAAGTGTTCTTAACAGATGGGCCATCGCCCCAGCCCCAGATCTTCGTAGTTAAATCACATTTTCAAAATGAAAACATTGCTGTCAGTCATCCTGGTTTTCCATCAAAGAAAACAGATTCCATATTTTTAAAGTAACTCACTTGTTTTCCCTACTCTTCTTCTGTTCCTTGGCTCTTCCTATCTTTAGGCCTCTTTTGTGAAGAAGAAGGAGAAGGAGAAGAAGAAGAAAAGAGAATTCATTTTTTGTGTTTATATGCGTGTGCTTAACAGCATGTATGTCTGTGTACCGTGTGCATGCCTAGTCCCTTGGGAGTCCAGAGAAGGGCACTGGATCTCCTGGAACTGGTATAGATGGTCGTGAGCCAACATGTGGGTGCTGGAAATCAAACTCAGGTTCTCTAAAAGAGCAAGCAACAAGTGCTCCTAAGCCTGAGGTACCTCTCCAACCCCTTTTTAGGCCTCTGTCCATGCTCAGTTCTGTTTACCAGTTTCTTGTTTTGCTGTGAGCCTACATTGGTGACCTACTGAAACAGCCTACCTTAGTCAAGAAACAAACATCATAGAGGTTTGCTGTCTGAACAATGCCTTTAAAATTCAGAACACCGAAAGGACAGGAAGTGTGTCACTTCTTTGAAGTGCCTTACACTTGTCTACTTGGGCTGGAAGGAGCGAGCTGCGTGATTCCTGATGGGGGACCTGGAAATGCTACTGTAATTCACACTCTGATCTCCCCCTAGCAACTCCAGGAAATAGGCATGGTAAAAAATAGCACCAGGAAAGCTGGCAGGGAGTGTCAGTAAGACCCTGGTTTCCCTAGTCTGATGTGACTTGTAGATGTTTGGCCCAGGTCTGTCCAGCACATACTTTGAGCTCATATGCTGGACAGTACCAGTAATAAAGCAGAACAGACTTTAGAGTCACCAGATACTAATTACAATCACGAAACACATATAGCTCCTGTCTGAAATCTCTATTCATATCCTGATTCTAGACATAATGTTCATGTAAATGTGTAGTTTTGGATCTGCCTCAGAGCTTACCCTTGCATGCTGCTTGTCTGAGAGGCCCCCTTTTTTATTCTTGCTAGCTCATTGCTCTAGCTGTATATGGATAGCCCTACCTTTTTTTCTGAGCAGAGAAAATCCACAATAAAGGTTTTCTTCAGAGTAACATGGGCAGTAAATAGGATTTACAGTAAATGTTGTCCCCCAGGCATTAAGGATACCCAAGTTTAATTTTCCCCTTTGTTACTGAAATAAAATACCCTTCTGTTCTGACCACACCTGCATCCAATCTGGGCACCTGACTCCAAGAGAAAAATGAGCTGTCTCTGGTCTTTAAATATCTGAAAGGCCTCCAGGCAGAAGTGAGACGTTAAAAATGGAACAAAGCAAAACAAACCGTTCCCAAGGCTTAGAAACAAGAGGGGTGATTACTGCATGTCCTTTCCATGGAGTAAACTGATTTATCAAATGAAGACTTGGCACACTAAGCCAGCAGGGATGTGCACCTTGGGGTATTTAGAAGCGTTAGCTTGTAGAAAACCAGTGTTCAGACAAATGTAAGTCAATCATGGAGGTCCTGGTTTTCCTATGTAGCAAACGCACTTCAGAGTCTCGCTTTTGGCCTTGCAGGGTGTTCACCAGTTTCGTGTGTCTTACCATATTCAGTTCAGTGTTCTTCTGTCTATAAGTCATTCTTCGTATTTTCTTTCAAATGAATTCCAGCATCTTACTCTTTGTTGACTCAATGGTGGGTTAAATAAAACTCAAGTATTATATCAGAATCATTTTGTTGTTTCTTTTCTTGGAAATAGGGTTTTAATACAGTGTGTTCTGACTGTAGTTTTCCCTTCCCTGCTCCTTCCAGTTCCTCACACCCCCACCCCAACACACACCTTTCTGTCTCTCCTTAGAAAACAAAAAGGCATCTAAAGAATAAAATAAGATAAAACAGGGCTGGAGAGATGCCTCAGTGGTCAAGAGCACTGACTGCTCTTCCAGAGGTCCTGAGTTCAATTCCCAGCAACCACATGGTGGCTCACAACCATCTGTTATGGGATCCGATGCCCTCTTCCGGTGTGTTTGGAGATGGTGACAGTGTACTCTTGTACATAAAGTAAATAAATAAATCTTTAAAAGATAAGACAAAACAAAACAAAAATCAGAATATGACCAAAAACAAACAAAACGAAATAAAGAGCCAAAGGAAAAGCACAAGAAACACATAGATGCAGAGACACACACGTTCACTCACACAGGAATCTCATTAAAACCTGAAACCAGAAACCATAGTATATACACAAAGAGCCTATAGGGTAAATAATAATAAATAAATCATTTTTAAAAGCCCTGAGTCAATATTATGAGACAAAGAACCTCCAAAGATGCCATTGAGTTTGGGTTTTTTTTGTTATTTTGTGTTTTGTTTTGTTTTTCCCTGTTGGCATCTACTGTTGGGCATGTAGCCTCCCTTAAGAGTGGTTTGTTTCCTTAGTGTGACTCCATTGGAGAAAACTAATTTTTCATTTGTCAATGGTTATCAACTGGAAATAACTTATGGGTTAGGGATGGGTGTGTGTATCCACTTCTAATATCAGCTCTTGGACCCCATCTAAAGCAGACCCTTGCAGGCTTGGCATGCTGCCTTAGTCTCTGTGAGATTATATGTGCAACAATACTTAGAAGGTCATGTTTTCTTGGTGTTCTCTGCCAGGGCTTATCCCTGCACTCAGTTCACAGAGGTGGTAGCGATTGGGGCTGAAGCTGCTTTACCTTTGACAGTTTGTCTTTCCCTTCTGTCTTTAACTCTACTATTCTGTGGCCCAAAGCCACTTGCTTCTGGCAATTAACTCCTGCAGACAGCAGCTGGGAATTAAAAAGAGAGAGAGATTTAGTTATCTGAGCTCTTTTCTCTCTGGCTCAAGGACCCCTGGTGGCCAGGTGAGAGGCTCAGATCTGGTTACCTTCCTGAGCCATAGAGAAAAGAAAAGGAAGAAAGGGAGAGAGAGTCAAACACACATGGACAGATGTTCACACACTCACACACACACAGAGAGAGAGAGAGAGAGAGAAAGAGAGAGAGAGAGAGAGAGAGAGACCATGCAAATACACACACCTGGCCTGACCACCTGTCTCATCAATCCCACAAGTGTTCATGCATACTTACATACATACACATATACCTACATATGTATGTATGTGCATACATATAGACAGACAGACAGACACCTTTGGTGGATGGGGCTGAGCCCCAAATGCCACACTTTAGTCCTCTTCTCAGCCTATTTTATACTTTGGGTTTTTTTTTTTTTTTTAATTTAATAATAAAATGTAATTGTTAGAAAATTTTATAAGTTTTATACTTTCTTACACAAAAGTTCTTTATAAAATTACATCATAGGTGAGATATTACCTGAAAAGGGGGTTACAGAAGGATGTTGACATTAAGTTCAAAGCAGTTTTTATTCTATAAGCTCATTATAAGCTCGAAGCAACAGTTTCACATGGCCTTGCTTTATCATAGGGCACACCTGTGGTCTCACCCTTAGACCTGACCTAGGATGAATATTTTTCTTAATCACAAATTTGTCCCAAGTCTCTTCTTAGTCTAACTTATAAAAGCTCATTGTATTCATTATGGAGCCATAGCCTATGAAGAAGGGGCACAATTCTATTCCTGATTCTAACTTTGCTACATCTTCCTGGCAAGACAACTAAAACCATCTCCTTAAACTTTCTTCTTAAAATTATTTGAATCAAATCAGAAATGCTATCAAGTAATTAATTCATCTAAACAGCATTAATTCATGAATGTTCATCTTCATGTTGATTTGCAGGAAATTTGCTCAATAGGGTTGGCTGATGTCCAAGAATCATTAGGCTATGTAATAGTAGCAGGAAAGGCATATCAGCAGCAAGAAGCAATCCCGGGATGAAGTCTCTGGAGCTGTGACTCTCCAGAGTGTGCCTATCACAATGGTGGGCCATCTCCGGGAAACTCACTTGCTTGCCATAACCTTTCCCAGATGGCTTCTGTCAGTTCTCCATCCTTTCTGGCTCTAATACGCTTTCAGCTTCCTCTTCTGCAGAATTCTCTGAGCCCTGGTATGGGGGGTATACTGTACGAAGGCGTCTCTCTGTCCTTCCTCACATGCCTAAGGCATTCTCTGATTGGCTTTGATAAAAAGCTGACAGCCTATAGCTAGGCAGGAAAGGGAAGACAAAACTTCTGAGCTGAGAGAGGTCTCTGGGAAAAGCAGAGGTAGGAAGATTCACTAGCATGACAAGGACTTAGAAGAAACAGGCGCTGGGGCTGCGTGAATGAAAGGTAAGGGTCATCTGGCAGGACATAGGCTAGGGATAGCCAGGGCTAATTTGTATGAGTTAGCTGAGAGTCTGCCCAGCTATATTGCCTAAGCTTTTATAAATAATAATAAAGTCTCTGTGTCTTCAGGAGCTGGCAGTCCAAGAAAGTCCAGCAATGCCCTGCAGAGATAGATTTGATGGGGGCATCCCATTTAGGGCTGAGTACTCCAAGGTCTCTCACTATCTCCTTATTTTCTGGCTGTGGGTCTCTGTATTTGTTCCCATCTACTGCAGGAGGAAGCTTCTCTGAGCAAGACACTGATTTAGGAGTACAGCAGAATGTCCTTGCAAGTCATTTTGTTGCTGCATTTCTTTAGCAGAACATGGTATTTGGTTTTCTCCTGGGTCCCTAGGCTATCTAGTCTCAGGTTCTTGGCCACCCAAGCAGCACTGGGTATAGGGCCCATCTCATGGATTGGGCCTTAAGTCAAATCAGATATTAGTTGGTTACTCCCACAAGCTTTGTGACACTCTTGCACCAGCATATCTTGGAAACAGGACACCATATTAGATCAAAGGGTTTGTGGCTGGGTTACTTTTCTCCTTCAGTAGCCGGCAGAGAACCTTCCAGTACAGTGAACTTTAGTCAATAGAGATGAAGGCTCTAGAGAGGCACCAGCTCAACTTATCCATGTTCAATGAGTTGTGTAGGTGTTGTCGTCAGCAATATGGCTTTACTATAAGTTTGTGCAGAACACTCAATAACCCATTAGCCTGGATTGTTTGGGCTTTCCCATGGGACTCCTTTGGCCAGCAACTTGGTTAGATGTAGCCCATTCCTGATACTGGAAACTTCATTTAGACATGAGAGAGAGTGTGACACATTTGTTTAAGTGCTTCTTGGCCATTCAAGATTCCTCTGTTGAGAATTCTCTGTTTGCCTACAGAATCAACTAACTTGGGCCCATAGAGGCTCACAGTAACTGGGCCACCATCCAGGGAGCATGCAGGGGCTGGACCTAGGCCCCCTACACATTTGTAGCAAATTTGCAGCTTGGTCTTCATGTGGGACTCCTAACAGTGGAGTGGGAGCTGTCTCAAACTCTGTTCCCTCCCATTGGATCCCCTTCCCCCTACCTGGACCGCCTGGTTGGACCTCAGTGGAAGAGGGTGTGCCTAGTCCTACTGACACTAGATGTCCTATGGTGGGGTAGTACCCAAGAGGGGAGATTTCCCTCTTCTCTGAGAAGGGAAGGGGGCAATGGGAGGAGGGATTTGCATCAGGCATTGGGAGGAGAGGAAGAGATGGCTGTAATAGAGAAGTAAAGTGAATTAGAAAAAAGATATGAGAGATACCCAATTGAATATGAATATATATATATATATATATATATATATATATATATATATTCCCCCCCCAAGGTTCCCATACACTTCCTCAAATGGCCCTCAGTTTTATCTGTCCGTCTCCATATTCCCTCCTTCAACTTCCCCTCTTCCCCATTTGATCCTTCCCTTCTAGCTCACTGCACTCACCCATCAGCGGCTATCTATTCTATTTCTGCTTCTTAGGGAGCTCCCTCTCTTCCCTCTAGTCCCTTACTTTATACCTGACCTCTGTGGTTATAAGGATTGAAGCTTGGTTAACACTGACTTAACGTCTAACATCCACATAGAAACAAATACATACCATATTTGCCTTTCTGGGTCTAGGTTACCTCGCTCAGGAAATTTGTTTTCTAGTTCCACCCATTTAACTGTGAATTTCATGATTTCACTTTTTAATGTTTGAGTACTATCCCGTTGTGTAAATGAACCACATTTTTCTATTCATCCATCTATCAATAGACATTTAGGTTATTTCCAAATTTTGGCTACTATATAGAGCAGCAATAAAGATGTCTCTGCTGTTGCATGGAGTTTCCTATGAGTATGTACTCAACAGTGGTATAGCCGGATCTTGAGGGACATCAACTTCCATCTTCCTGAGGAACTTCCACACTGATTTCCACGGTGACTATACAAGTTTACACTCCCCCCAGCAATGGTTGAGTGTTTCTCCTCACTCCACATCCTCACCAGCACAGCTGTCATTTGTCTTATTGATCTTGCCCATTCAGGCAGGTGTAAGATGAAATCTCAAAGTAGTTTTGATTTACATTTCCCTAATGACTAAGGATGTTGAACAGCTCTTTGAGTGCTTCTTAGTCAGTTGAGTTTCCTCTTTTGAGAAGTCTCTATTTAGATCTGTACCCTATATTTTAACTGGGTTATTTGTTTTCTTAAAGTCCAGTTGTGTTTTTTCTTTTTGTTGTTGTTGGTGGTCTTTCTTTCTTTCTTTCTTTCTTTCTTTCTTTCTTTCCTTCTATTTTTTGAGTTTCTTAAATATTTTGGATATTAGTCCTCTATCAGGTGTGCAGTTGGTTAAAAATTCTTTCCCATTCTGCAGGCTGCAAGTTATTTGGTGTTTGAGTCTTACCTGGGTTCCTTAGGATGCATTTCTCCTGGCCATGTGCTCATGATCTATCTTGTATAGTGGAGACCTCCTGCTCTCTCCATCTTCTTTCTCCTCCTCCCTCCCATTCCTCCTCTCTTTCTCTCCCCTCTCTCCCTCTCTAACCCCTTTCCTGGAGACACAACCCAGAGCTTTAGGACATTTCTTGTTCTTCCTGAAGGCCTAAACCCAATTCTCAGCACCCACATATGGCAGTTCACAGCTACCTGAAAGCCCAACTCCCCAGAGATCTGACTCCCTTGTTGGCATTTGTGAGCATGCACTCACTCACACATGGCATTCATGCATACACATAAATGAAAATAAATACTTTTAAAAGGAGTATTCTCTCTCTCTCTCTCTCTCTCTCTCTCTCTCTCTCTCTCT
>JADRCH010000098.1:3250795-3283430 GCA_019843965.1 Rhynchomys soricoides | reverse complement strand
TCAATAGCCAATAGCTTTATTAGACACCATATTCAATAGCCAATAGCTTTATTAATTAGACACCATTTTCAAAGGCTTGGCTTTCTTAAATCCTTTCTGAAATAAAGTGAGGTATACAGAAATAAGTACATTTCTTAAATGCTTGGGGCATTGCGAATGGAGAGAGGAGAATAGGTAAGAACACTGTATGGGCATTTCTTAAGGCCATGCTCTCGAAAGAAAAGGAACAAAATGCAGGAGTCCAGCCCCAGCCTTTGGAGGTACTCTAGGCTCCAAAGCAGGACACAGACAAAGGTCAAAGGTCAAAGACTGATGATCTCTGGCTTTGTAATTCTCTCTTACTATTTTTTGCTAATAATGCCAGTTTCTTACTATTAGGTGGTTAAATGCCAGCTGGTTTCTGGTAATAAACTACTGCTGGCAGCAGCAGGAGATAAAAGACTTAATTACTTTGGTTCTTTTTTCTCTTTGACTCAGGCTGCTCACTGGCCTGGCAAGAGGTTTGAAGTTCCTTAACTCTTCCTGAGTCAGAGAGAAAAGGAAAGAAAAAATAAAAGGGAGAAAGAAGGAAAGAAAGGCATTCATACAGAGATACACATGTACTGGAGGAAGCTGAAAAAGGCTGACCCTCATCTATTTTTGGTTTTTAGTTCTAATACTCTCTCAGGATAATTGATCACATGGTTTTCTAAGCATCTTTACATTATATACGTTCATAGTAAGTTCAAGACAATAGTTTATGTCATAAAATGACAAAAAGTTACCGTAGGAATGTTTACATTCTTTCCATTAAGTACCTGACTAAACATTCATTATCTGTTACTAGCTCCATAAGTTCATTATAAGTTTAAAGCAATAATTCTTATGTCACAAGTTAGCACAGTTGTGTCATGAGACAAATCATCTGCCTTGTGTTTCATTAGTTTTGAAGTTGTATATAAACAAGTCAATATTTTTTCTCTCTCTCCTTGCACCTACAATAAGTTTTCCATTCCCTGTTTATGATCTTTAGTTACCAGACAATGGCCTCACAGCTAACCTAGAAGGAATGTCTTCCCTGATTATAAGCTTATTCAAAGCCTGCTTTCTTATCTTAGTGCAACTAGCCTGTGACAGAGCCCTATTTGCAGCTTTTAGGAGGCAGTAAATTGCTTGTATAAATTTAAAAATTTTATAAAATCATTATTAAGTATTATGAAATTATCAATTTGTCTACACGGCATTACTGCATAAGAAATATCTTCATGTTAATCTTCAGAAAACCTTCCCAATAGCTAATGCCCAAAAATCATTAGAATATGTAATAGTGAAAGGAAAAGGCGTATCAGCAGCAAGAAACAATCCTGGGATGAAGTCTCTTGGGACCTGGCCTCAGAACTCACCCACTGCAGGCCATGCAAAATAGTGGACCATCTCCAGAAATGTCACTTGCCTTTCCTAGATGGCTTCTGACAATAAATCCCCCAAAATGGGTTTAGTCAAAGATCATAAGAGACATTAATGATTATAAACCCAAATGATCACATATAGCTATTCTAATTTTAAAATTTTGAAATATGTCCATTATTATGATGTTTACACTTAATACCTTAGGACTTGATACAATACTTGGTAAAGGTATTTAATGTATATTTGAGTAAAGTAGCCAAATTAATAGATGGATATAAAAGTAGAACATGCTTTATTATAGTAATAGCAAAATCTATACAAGTTTTTTGTTTTAATTACCATCCCCACACTCCCATAATTAATTTTCACAATCCCTAATTATTTTTCCAGGTAAAAAGTTAATTCCATGGAAACTAGTAAAATATAAATATTACCAGTATTTGCTTAGGAAATATTAAATCAATAATTGCTTCATTAAAAAAGAAATAATAGCAATCTATTTCTTACAGCTTTGAAAGCTGGGAAGTCTAAACTCAAAAATGGAAAGGGCTTGGTGTCTGGTCTATCCTTTATAGTTGGCAATGTCTTGGTGTCCCTTGTACAGCAGAAGATATTACGTCAAAAACAGCCTAGTCAATTCCCTGGAGGCCTTTGTAAGAGTACTTGTGCCCTTCCCCCAGCCTTGAGAAGGCTGAATAGACCTTGAGAGTTTGCCACAGTTGGACCTTCGTGACCCAGGTGAGACCCAGGTGGAGTCGTCTGCCTTGCTGCACATGCAGCTTCCTACAGGAACTTAGAAGAATGGACTGCCCTCAGAGCTTGCTTTGCAACATAATCCAGCTAAAACAAAGGATGGGGTCACTGGGCTAGCTGTATATAACTGAAGTGCTGAATATTAAACTTTGAGCCTTGATCAGAAACTTTTGTCTTGGTTTCATCCTTCTCTTGTACCCCATCTCTTTTTCATTTCCAGCTCCCCTTTCAGGTAGACCCAGTTCATCCATAGCTGCTGGACAGCTACAAGTACTGACCCCATTCCAGAGAGCTGGTGTAATCACCTCAAAAATGCCTCTTGTGTGACCAATACACTAGCTTTTATTCTCCAGCTCCAGTTCCAGGTTATAGATTTGGGAGAACAGAGACATTCAAACCACATCATCAGCCATACTTGGGATGGGGCATTCTGCCTCTTTACATGGCCACAGTTGTGCTTACTGAATCCTTAGACGAGGAAGACTTAGGACCATAAGAAGACAAGGAGGGGCCAGAGGGGTGGAAAGGTGCTGGCACAAAGGATTGGTTAGGTACCATTATAGGATATCTGGACTAGGAGATGGACTGGAGGGAGACCTCTCAGCTGAAGCAGAGCTTTTCCCTTTCATATTAAACCCTGACATTTGCTCTGCCTTGGGCACAGAGATCTTTTCATCTGAATGAAGTCTTCATCTTGAGGTCCCCTAGACATGGAGCAAGTCAGTGTCTTGTGCTAGCTACAGCTGGGAGGTCTCTAGGTAGAATAAGACAGAAGCAGAGCAGGAGCCAAGGGTTAAATGAGCCCTGGGCAGCAAGCCAGAAATTGTCTTTCCTAGAATGAAATCAGAAATTAGACTAACGGTACACAAGTGTTCTTAGCATGAAAAGCATTCCAATGGCTAGGACTCCCCAAAAAGATGACCAAGGAACCAGTTTTATCATCCTTTGTTGATAAAATCATTCCCAACTTAGCTTCATCTTACTTTTGGTTTATCCAACACTATAGAGAATTTCCACCCTATAAACTAGAGGTTTTCAATCTTCCTAATGCTGTAATCCTTTAATACAGTTCCTCATTTTGTGACAGCCCCAACCACAAAATTATTTTGTTGCTACTTCATAACTGTCATTTTGTTACTTTTATGAATCTTAAATATCTGACATCTAGGATATCTGATATGCAATCTCTGGGGGAAGGGGTCATTACCCACAGGTTGAGAACCACTGCTTTAAGTCTATGTGCTGTTAGGTAGAGATAGAAATTTTCTTCACCAGCCTTCTAGGAATTAGGTCAATCACATCACCTATAAGAATCTTCAGTTCAGAAGAGGTTGCCATGAAAAGGTGGGGAGGAACTAGTCTATTTAGAATTACTATAGGGGTCTTACAAAGTGTCCTTCTTCTACAGCTTCAAAGTTGTTAATTGTGACCTGTGATAGAGGCAAAGAATCAACAAAACAGAATGGACTATATTTGGATGATTCCTAACAAGAAAGATTTCAAGTCATGTTCTCTTTTTAGACATCCCAGGGCTTGTAATATTAATTTTCCCCAAATACCAGTAGATCTTACCATGGAGGTATGTACTATCCCTGTTGGACCAAGCTCAATTGCCTTTATTTTTGCATCTTTCAGTAGATCCTCATAGTCCAGGGGAAGCATGATGTTCTGTTTGACTGGATGAGGCTTTCTTGCTTCGTCATTTCTGGTTAACTCATTTTCTTTTGTAACAAAATCATTCACCTCTGAAGGGTATTTTCTTCTGAAAATTAACATAGTTTAGGAAGTGATTTCAGCTAATCAGTTCTCTCCCTACCTCTCTTTCTAGAAGTTACTGCCAACATCCCCTCTGATCCATCCAGTAGGTATCAATCAGTCTGATAAGGCCATCCTTTCCTGGCTGCTTTGTGGGTGAAGCAGCAGGAGCAGAAGTGGAAACCCGACAGTTACCTGGGTATCTGTTGTGTTCGAGTGGAGAGTGTGATGTAGAAGCTGAGTAGAGGCCTATGGGAAGAGAGGTGTTGGACACATCCTTTCCTGGGGCTTTACAACCATTTAGTTATGAGGATGCAGCATTGTGCACAGGCAAAAAGAAAATAAGCTTTCATCTCAGGTATCCATTAATTTAAGTGGCAAGTGGGCGTATCCTTGCAGACTTTTGAGGTAACCTGTAGCACAGACTGGGCAAAGGTGAGGCAGATAGCCTCACTTACTGAGGGTAAGGATGGAGGAGATGACAGAGCCTCAGAAAGCCTGTCCTGTCAGTGGGTCCTGAGAATGGACCACGAGCTCTCGAGCCATAGACAATCAGCAGGTAGGGCCCTGGGATCACTAGTCCTGACCGTGGCACCAGGATCTGGTTCTGATCCTTGTCCAGTACCTTGATTTCCTTTTCCCAAAGTTCATCAAGGCCCTTACTCATGCATACTCCACAGGTAACTGTCTTGGAGAGAAACAGAAGGGTGACTTAAACCTAAAGGACCCATCCAAAATTTGCAAAACATCCCCACTGCCAGCTTCTTGCTCCATATGCAGAGATGCTGATGAGAAGGATCTAGATGTTAAGGAAAACTAAACCACTCTTCCACCTCCTGTGGAAGTACAACTAGATTTGTACCTACTGCAAAACATAGTTACACTCTCTGTCTTCATTTGACTGCACTCAGGATGGGATGCCCACTAGCTGACCAGTCTGGGGCTCCTCCTTTTATGGCATTATGAGAGTAAATGTTAATAATAAGCAGAAAAAAAAATCATCATTCTGTATTATACCAAACAAACTTGTTCAACCAGAGTTGTCATTGAACAGTATAAAATGTTAACATTTTAAAACTAAATTACCCATTTTTAGTAGAATCTGATAAGTGGTCTGTAGAATGCATGGACTTCTTAGCTCTGCTTTCATTTTGATCTGCAATTATAGATTTTCATAAAAGATATATAAGTACTATGCTACCTAGAAAATGTCTGTATGAAATATCTTATAGTTTAAAATAACATAGAAAACCTCTGGCATAGTGGCAAATTTGTAGTAGTTTGTTGATTCTTTTTTGTGTGTTTGTGTGTGTCTCTGTGTCATGTGAGTATAGGTGCCCATGGAGGGCAGAGATGTCAGATCTCATGGAGATGGAGTCACAGGTAGTTATGAGCTGTCTGATGTGGTGATGGGACTCAAAATCAAATCATCTATAAGAGCAGTAAGTGCTTTTAATCAGTGAGCCATTTTGCCATCCATACTTCTTGAGTGAACAAGGTAGAAGAAAAGATAGACCAAGACTTCAGCTAAGACAGTGCAAACATAAAAATAGTCAAGAGTTTTCATGGACAAAAGTTGTTGGTTTATTCACAGGCAGCGGGCAGAGATGCTGGGAATGGTGTGGGCTTTTGAAACCACAAAGCCTAACCCTAGTGACCAACTCCATACCTCCTACTCTTTCTCAAACAGTTCATCATCTGGGGACTAAACACGCAAACAAGTGAGTCTATGGGGCCAATCTTATTCAAAGCACCACATTCCAATCCTTGGCTCCCATAGGCTTGTTCAAACACATGAGTCTGTGGGGGCCATACCTAGGCATAGCATAATGCAAAATGTATTTAGTCCAAGTTCAAAAGTCTCAAGACTGCATAAAAGTCCAAAGTCTCTTAGGCATTTTCTTAACTGTAATCCCCTGTAAAATTAAAATAGCATCTCACATACTTCCAACATACAATGGCATAGAATATACATTGCCATCCCAAAAGAGAGGAACAGGAGCAGAGGGAGAAAATACTGGACCAAAGTAAGAACCAAACCTAGCAGGGCAAACTCCAAATTCTACATCCCCATGTCTGATATCAAAGTGCTTTTCAGATCTCCAACTTTAAACTTTGTTGACTACAACACACTTCTTTCTCTTGGGCTAGTTTCACACACAGTCTGCAGCTCTCTTTGGCAGGTATACCATGGCTCTGGCATCTGCAACATTTTAGGGTCTCCAGTGCAATCCAGCTTTATGAAATAGTCTTTTGAGGCCTCCATGCAAGGACTGTTCTGTCAAACTGCTGGCCTTAGTGGCTTTCCTTAACAGTGGAGGAAGATTCCTTAAGCCCTGTGAGGGTTCAAATGGCTTTGGCTCTCACAGACTCATGTGTTTGAATGCTTGGCCCACAGGGACTGACTCTAATTGGAAGTGTGTCCTTATTGGAATAGGTGTGGCCTTGCTGGAGGAAGTATGTCACTGTGAGGGTGGGCTTTGAGGTCTTATGCTCAAGCTCCGCCCAGTGAGGGAGAGAGCCTAGTTGTCTGTAGTCTTTTCTTGACTACCTTTGGATCAAGATGTAGAACTCTTGGCTCCTCCAGCAACAAGTCTGCCTGGACACTGCCTTGATGATACCAGACTGAACCTCTGAAATTATAGGCCAGCCCCAATTAAACGTCCTTTACAAGAGTTGTCTCAGTAATGGTGTCTCTTTACAGCAATGGAACCCAAACTAAGACAACCCTGTTCCTGTATCCTTGACTTTTAACGAGAAATACTGGCTGAAGCTGCTGAATTTTTCTGTTTGCTGGGGCTGAAAGCTGGGACACCTCCCACCCCCCAGGATTTACATTTGCATAAACTTTGACTTGTGGGTTCTAGGCCAAGGACATCTCTGGAGCTTATTCTTTAAACAGTTGCAGGATTAGCTGGGTGGTGTCCTGCCCTGAGGGTGCCATTCCATTTATTCTATTTTGAATCTGGCTTCTCTTACAACTTTTTGTCTCCTTGAGCACAAGACTTGACTCCAACATTACACTTCCTGGCTGTCCCCCCCCCCAACTGTACATTTTGTATTTCTTTTTGCCCAGCCATTGTAGATCTTGATAAGAGTGATCCCTAATAAACACATAACACAGTCAATATTGACTCTGACTATTGAAATCTCCTCTGAATGTGCCATTAGTCCAAATGTCTTCAGTTTAGCCATCAGCCAATTTTTTGGACAAGGGCAAAAAGTAACCACCATTCTTTGCCAAAATGTCAAACTCTCCTATATTATTCCCTTCTGAAACCTCTTGAGATGAGCGGTCATAGTCCATATATCCCTCGGCACTGTTTTCTACTTGTTCTTGCTAGTATGGCCCATTAAGCCCTGCTTCTAAAGTCCCAATGTCTTCTATATCCCTCCAAACAACAGAATGCTCAGGCTTGTCACAGCAATATGTCACTCTTTGGTATCAACTTCTGTCTTACTGTTTAATGGCTATGAAGAGGCACCACGACCTAGGCAACTCTTACAAATGAAAGCATGAAACGATTTCAGAGGGCTAGCTCATAATGAAAGTAGGGAACATATAGGCATGGCACTGGACCTTATATCCTGATTTACAGGAAGTAGGCTTGGGGGGGAGGGGGCGAGAAAGGGCGAGAGAGGAAAGAAGCAAGTGGAGCTCCTGGCATGGGATTTTAAAACCTTTAAGCCCACCACCAGTGACAGACTCCCTCCTCCAACAAGGCCACACCTCCTTTTTTGTTTGTTTGTTTGTTTGTTTTGTTTTGTTTTTGTTTTTTTTCAAGGCAGAGTTTCTCTGTGTAGCCCTGGCTGTCCTGGAACTCACTCTGTAGACCAGGCTGGCCTCGAACTCAGAAATCCGTCTGCCTCTGCTTCCCGAGTGCTGGGATTAAAGGTGTGCACCACCACTGCCCAGCCGAGGCCACGCCTCCTAATCCTTTCCAAATAGTACCTCAACTAGACTAAGCATGAGAACATATGCATGAGCCCATCGTGGGAGGCATTCTCATTCAAACCAGCACACATATCAGTGATACAGTCTGCTTTGTCTTGTCCTCAAGTGGTTTTATTTTACTGTACTGCTTGCTTTAGACTCTTCCTTATCCTAGCACAATATCACAATTTATATTATTTGTAATGTAATAAGAATGACAGTAAAATAGAGACATTTTGGAAAATCAAGGGTCAAAAGAATTAACAATACAGCACACATCACTTCAAGAATTACTAAAGGTTGTCAGCTGAGGAAAGTAAATGTGAATACAGATGGTTGTGTTCAGAAGCCACTGGTGAGTACACATGCTGAGAAGTTATGTTATATATCCAATTATTAACTTTTTAAACTAGCATCTGGAGGTGCTGGGTAGATGTTTTAGTGGATGTACAGCACTAGCCATGCAAACTTGAAGACAGCAGTTCAAAAACCCTGTCGGTAACTCCACCACTGGGAAGGTGGAGACAGATCCCCAGAGCAAGCTGGCTAGCTAAACCAGTAAGCTTGGTAAGTTCTCATTCAACTAAAAGGCCCTATCCCAATGAGTAAGGTAGAGAGTGATCAAGAAACACTCCTGCTGCACACACCTTTAATCCCAGCACTCGGGAGGCAGAGGCAGGCGGATTTCTGAGTTCGAGACCAGCCTGGTCTACAGAGTGAGTTCCAGGACAGCCAGGGCTACACAGAGAAACCCTGTCTAGAAAAACACAAAAAACAAACAACAACAACAACAAAAAGACCAACAAAAAAAGAAACACTCCTGACTGAAAGTTTCCAAATGTATACACACACACACACACACACACACACACACACACACACACCCCGAACAATAAGAACTAATATTTTAAGTTTTAAGTTAAAATGTACTTTTCTCAGTTATTTTGACAATTGCATTTTTGGTGTCTTAGACTTCTGCAGTGTTGGGGTTTTTTTCTTTTTAATTTAAAAAAAGATTTATTTTTATGTGTATGGGTATTTTGCCTTCATGTATGTCTGTGCACTATGTTTGTGCCTGGTGCCCATGGAGGCCAGAAGAGAGCATGGGATCTTCTGGGACTGACAGACAGTGGTGAGCTGCCACGCAGATACTAGGGATTGAACCTAGGTCCTTTGGAATCAGTAGTCAGTGCTCTTACCCACTGAACCATCTCCCTGGCCCATTAACTTTGGTTTTTTAAACACTCTTTTTGTATGAGACTTGTGAAAAATTCATACAATGTGTTTTGATCATACTCCTCTAGCGTTTCCCAGATCCACCCCCCAACCCTTTCTGGGGAACCCATCAAGGCCAGGTTGTGCTTCTCAGCTATTCTTGGATGTGTGGTATTCACTGGACAGCGCTTAGCTTACTAGGCCTCCACCCTTAGAGAAAACTGGTTCTCCTTCTCCCAGAAGCTATCAGTTGCCAATAGCTACTTGGCTAGAGGTGAGATTTCATGTCCAACACCCCCAGCCCCCACCCTCATCTCCATGCTGGAAGTTGATCTGGCTTGGATTTGCCTGCTGTCATAACCACTGTGAGTTCTTACGTGCAGCTGCCCTCCTGTGTGTAGTAGATACTGTTTCCTTATAGCTGTCTAGGTTTACATCTTGAGTGTATAGTATGGTGAATTGTGACAACATACTCATTTATAACTACACCTCATGTCAAGACTCCAAAGAAGGACTTTAGGGAGGGGAGGAGTCGCCAGACCTCTTGATTTGTTCTTCTTTCCAACATGGCCACACTGGATAGATCTTTTTCTGCATTTCTAGTACCAGCCACTAATTTTCAGCATTTTTGGGTGGCAAGTTAACCACAGATGGAGAAGAAAGACCAAAGTGTTCCATTTGCTGCTTGAATAATTTTTCCAGGGATTTTTTTTTTCATTTATTCCCATTTCAACCAACATCAGATGTTTTTCACTTCTCTTTGACAAAGTAGAGAAATGAACGCTTGGATTTCAATTTGCACTTGAGAATATTTAACCTTGTAGAAGCTTCTCCTTACCTGTCTCGAAAAAAAACCGAAGAAGAAGAAGAAGAAGAAGAAGAAGAAGAAGAAGAAGAAGAAGAAGAAGAAGAAGAAGAAGAAGGGAAGAAGCAGCTTCCCTTGGTCTGTGTATCCTTCACTTTGTCCTCTCTCTAGTTTAGGGAGTTCTGCTGGGCTCCACTGAGCTCCCTGAGTTATTTTGGTGACTGGCTTTGTTTTCCTGAGTTCTTCTGAGCTGTTTTGATTCTGTTGGGCTATTTGGGCCACTTGCCCCTTGTATGACAGACAGGCTTTGTTAACTTGAAAGGCTTTTGAAGTGCTGTGCCATTGAGGTTCTGCTGAGCCATTTAGCACAAAGAAACAAGGGTTCTGAGGACTCTATTGTGGTTTTTCTAATGACAATTAAGTATGGTTAAGTAAGACGGCTCCATAGGTAAAAGACTTGCTGCCAAGTCTGATGACCTGAGTTTGATACCTAGCACCCACATGGTAAGAGGAGAGTTTCAAGACTCTCATGTTGTCCTCTGACTTCTACACATGAAAAGTAGGATGCATGTTCCTGCGTAGATGCATACACCCACTACATAAAAATATAACTAATATCTTTAATTAAGTTTTTATTACCTGGGTTCCCTAGGGAAATTCCCATCTGACCAGTCCTTTGTAAACTTTGTTTTCTAAGCAATGATGAGGACAAGATATGGAAACAGGGTTAGGCATATTGAGAGTAAGAACCCTGAAAGCAAGCAATTTTAATTCTTAACTTTGGCCAGAAGCAGATGTCTCAGGCTCTGTTCTGGCTGGAGGTTGGTAGGGCCAGACTGGAGCTAATGAAATAATTTACAAATGGACTTGACATAAGCAGAGGACTGAGGAATACAGACTTTTCCAGTAGTAAGAGATGTTACAAAGTAATGGCATATTATGTCTGCACATCCAAACAGGGTTATTCCTTGGGCATATATTTTCTTGATGTTTATAATGTAGATAAGGTGGTGCTACTTTCAGCTCTTTTGACATAAACATATAATTTGTGTACCTGTAAACGGAGGACAGACTTTTTCCTTCTTACTAGCATTGGATTCATTGGTGAGTTTGGGAGGCAGGATTGAAGACTCCGCTGATTTTTTAGATATGTGTTTAGACTCAGGCCGTGGAAAGGGCAAGGGCTTTGCGTATTCTGTCTAAACAGCAGGAAAAACGAAGACCTCTTAGAAAGTGTTTCTATCTGTATTCTCCCCCCACCCCATCCACTGAAACAGGTCTCATGGATTCCAGGCTGACCTTCAGCTACTTTGATCCTCCTGACTCCAGCTCTTGAGTGCTGGGATTACAGGTATGTACTACCACATCCACAAGTTTATACTATGGTAAGAATCAAATCTTGAGGATTGTGTATACCAGCTATATATCCTAGTCATGATTATTCACATTTCTAGTATCTAATTATGATAACTGCCACCTATATAGTTCTTAAAATACTGTTTTTTAGTGCCGGGAATTGAACCCGGGGCCTCATGGATACTAGGCAGGTGCTTCATCACTGAGATAACACTTTGGAGATAAGTACCTTCAAATATGGTGTTTTATATAATCCACCCTGAGGTTGGTGTTATCATATTTTATGAATAAGGAAACAAATCTGAAAAGATTTGCCTAGGTTTGTGTACTAATACTATTTCCCTTGTCAATAAAAGTTGGACTTCATATTCATAAAAAAATATTTTTCTAAATGTAACTGAAGTTCAAACCAAGGAAATGATACAGGTCTGTTTTAATAGAGTGGGAACAACAGCAGAGAAGTTCTGAGTAGGTGACAGGAAGGTGGAATGATAGAGCAGGGTGTTGTTCATCCTCCTCTGGCCTCTGCCCACTTGGACATGGATGCTTAGAACCCCTCCAAGCGTGTGCATATATCACATACATGCACATCACATGGGTGCATACACGTACCGTAAAGCAACAGCAAAACACACTTCAAGTTAAAGGAATAGGCAAGAATTTTCTGGAATGGAATCTAGTATCGAGAAGGTGATTTCAAAGATGGACACATGAAATTATATGAAATTAAGATGCACCTGCACAGCATATTGAAAAGGTGGTCTTCAGAATGGGAAGAAATAGTTGCTAACTATGCAGCACACAGGGAGCTGATATGTAAAATTCATAAATCACTGTAATAAACATCAAGAAAACAAACCAACCAAATAGTAAATAGGTAAATAAACAGAAAAATTTTCAAGAGAAGAAATACAAATGGCCAGTAAATATTTGCAAAAGTGTTCAATATCCTTAGCCATTACTTAAATAAAATTAAAATTTCCTTAAGATTTCATCTTTCTGGTAAGACCCTATTTCTGAAGACAATACCTACATACAAATCTCACTGAACATGGAAAAGTTGAGCTGGTAGGTACCTAACCAGAGCCTTTATCCCTACTGAAGAGTGTTCATGTTACTGGAAAGAATTCTGCATGCTACCAGAGTAGAAAGGTAAACACAAAACCACAATAAACTCTTCCATTTAACAATGATGACCTGTGTACATGATACACTGGTGCAATTGTGGTGCAGAAGTTGTGGGAGTAATCAACCACTGATTGGATTCTAGAACTATTCTATGAGATGAAACCCATACTTGACGGCACTTCTGTGGCCAAGAATTTGAGACTAGATAGCCCAGGGACCTAGGGGAAAGCCAAGTACTACTGTTCTGGTAAAGAAATGAAGCAATTAAATGATTTCTAATGAATTCTGCTATATTTGTAGATCAGTACCTTGCTTAGCCATCATCAGAGAAGCTCCTTCCTGCTGTGGATGGGAACAGAAACCCACAACTGGACAATGTGCAGAGTGAGACACCTTGTAACATTCACTTCTAAATGTGATGTCGCCATCAAATCCTTCCCCTCAGGGAGAGGAAATATTTCCATAGAGGAAGTGGAAAGAATGTAAAAGCCAGTGGGAATGGAGGAAACCATGTCTAATCGACACTATAGGCCTGACCTACATTGTGAACCCATAGAGACTGTAGCACCATACACAGGGCCTGCACAAATACAAGCTAGGTGGGGTTCTGGTGCTGAGAGGGAGAAGTGAATATGATTTCCCATCCCTGACCAGGAAGCTGTATCCAAGCGACAACTGCTCACAAAGGAAAACTTGTCTCCAATAGAGTCTCACTGGGTATTCAAGCCACACTAGAGCAGGCCCCATGCCCAGCAGTAGATGCCAGTTCAAAATGAACTCAATGGTATTTTTAGAATTTTTTTTGTCTGATGTTTTGTCTGGATCTTTGTTTGTTTGTTTCTTTCTCTCTTTCACCTTGCTGGTCTTTTGCTGATATATTATGATTTCAAGGTAAAAAAGGTTCCATCATGCCCTAGTCAGAATAGCAATTATCAATAAAATCTACTTTTAGCAAATGTTGATGATATGGGGAAAGAGGAACACTTATATACTGTAGGTGGGAATGTAGATTATAAGTATGATGGACATTAATGTGGCGTCCCTCCAAAAACTAAAAACAGAATGCCAATAGGACTAAGCTCTTCCATTCCTCTGTATATTCTCAAACAATGCTAAGCATTGTACGACAGATGGACTAGAACATCCATACTTATTACTACCCTACTCAAAATAGCTAAGAAACAGAATCCTCCAAGATACTCACCAATAGATTATTGAATAAAGAAAATATGATATTTAAGCATAATGAAATTTTGTTCATCCACGAAGGAAAAGAAAACCATGATATTTTCAGGAAATGAATGCAATGAGAAGTCTTTATGCTCAGCAAAAATAGCCAGACTCATACAACTACTGATAGTTTCTCTCATATGCAGACTGTAGTTTTAAAGTGTGTGTGAGAGAGAGCGTGCGTGTGCACGCACGTAAAGAAATCATAAAAGTTAAGATGATTATCATAAGAAAGGAAGAGATCTTATGGTGGGAAGGTGTTTTAGTTATACTATTTCTGATAAAACACCATGGCTGAAAAAGCACACTGGGGAAGAAAGGGTTTATACAGCTTACACTTCCACATTGCTGTTCACCATCCAGGGAAGTCAGGACAGGAACTCAGGCAGGGCAGAAACCTGGAGACAGGAGCTGATGCAGAGGGCATGGAGGATGCTGCCTACTGGCTTACTCCCCATGGCCTGCTCAGTCGGCTTTCTTATAGAACCTGAGAGGACCAACCTGGAGATGGTACCACCCACAATGGGCTGGGCCCTCCCTATCAATCACTAATTAAGATCACTAATCACTAATCAATCACTAAATGCCATACAAGCTGGATCTTATGGAGGCAGTTTATTTTTCCTTTTTAAATTTATGTTTATGTTTAAATTTATATTTATTTAACGTATGAGTGCTCTACCTGCATGTACATGGAATGTCAGAAGAAGGCATCAAACCCTATTATAGGTGGTCCTGAGCTACCTTGTGGTTGGTGGGAATTGAACTCAGGACCTCTGGAAGAGCAGCCAGCTCTTAATCTCTGAGCCATCTCACCAGCCCCTTGGAGGCAATTTTAAAATTAAGTTTCCCTTCTTTCAGATAACTAACTCTAGTTCGTGCCAAGTTGACATAAGACTAGACAGTATAAAGGCTACAAGAAAAACAAAACTAAAAATGCACAGAGCAGTGGGATATATGTAATATGACTCTGTATAGAGTATCTATACTCTATTCAGTAGGGTCTAGTTGAAGACTTTTTCGCTAAGGTCATGAAGAAGAGAAGAATCTCCACTTTGACCAGTTTTAGTCAACACAGGACTAGAAGTCCCAGGCCAAAGCTATCAGGCCATGGAAAGAAATTAAGAGTATCCAAATTGGAAGAGAGATAGTCAAGTTGTTTCTATGTACAAAAATCAAGATCTTATTTATAGAAAAATGCAAGAGTTTCAACAAAAACCCATTAGACTTGGTGAATAAATTCAGTAAAGTGGATGATACAAAATCTACATACAAAAACTAGCCAATAAAGCTGAGAGAGAAATTGAGAAAGCCATTGTATTTGGGAGAGCTGTAAAAAGAAAAAAAAATAGCAAATTTTATCAAGGAGATGAAAAAAAAAAAAAAAGAAAAAATTAAAGACACAAACATCACTGCTGTAGAAAGGTTTTGTGTATTTAGATGCTGATTTCTAGCCCAGATATCTGGTTACAGTCCTGAGGATGGCATGGTCGAGCATCTCCTATCTCAGTGTTATGTAAAAATTGTTTTCTAACACCTCTGATTGGTTAATAAAAGAGCTGATCCGCCAATTAGCAGAGAAGAGGAGGACTTCTGATCCTAGGCTGGAGATTCCAAGAACAGAGAAGAAAAGAAGGACCACAAGAAGAGGAAGCTGTAGAGAAACCACAGGAAGAAAGCAGGAGAATTTACTATGACATCATGATGACCGAAGAGCCAAGAGGGCACACATTGGAGCAGAGCAAGCCAGGGCAAAACCAGATGCAGGTAAAGGACAATTTGTCAAGGTATTAGCAGCATAGTCGGGTTAGAGTGGGTTTGAGTAGCTCGGAACCTGCCCAGCGTAGGCTCGAAGCTTAAAACAGCATGTCTCTGCATCTTTATTCAGGAACTAACCCGGCTATAGCACACATGGAAATGCCCTAGAGTTATTTAGGAGCAAAAAGGGTGTTAGAACTCCCCTCCCCAGGGGGTTGCTTTACACAACCTGAAAGGGAAAACATTCTTTGTAAACGATTTGGAAGAATTACTCATGTGTTCATCTTGTCTAAAGCAACCTACAGATTTACCTTATTTAGCTCCCAACCACATCCTCCATGTCTATAAAACGCCAAAATTCTGTGCCATCACCAAAGTTCCTAAATGGCCAAAGAAATCCTAAAGGAAGGGAAAAGGCTGGAAGGAGCAAAATACCTAAATTCAAACAAATCGCAAATCATGGCATGGTAGCATACATGCATTCCCAGAGCTTTGGGGGTTGAGTGTTAGCACCTTGAGCCTAGATTGGGCTACACAGCATTTGTCTTTTAGAAAAAAATTAGAACTATGGTGCAACTCTGTACAGAAGGCTTACCTAACAAGAGCCAGGCCTGGGTTCCCTGCCCAGCACAGAAGGAAAGATTAAGCCCTATTGTTCTACACCACAGTGAGACGACTACAGCTACACATTTCAAAATAACTAGCTGAGAGCATTTGGAGTGTTTCTCAACACAGAGAAGTTAATGTTTGAGGTGATGAATATACTAATCATCCTGATTTGATAATTACACATTGTATGTGTGCATCAAAATATACATGCATAACTGAACGTAGTAATTATGCACCAGTTAAGTCCAGTTCCAAGAACCAGACCCAAATAGATTGATGGATGAGTTCTTTCAAACTTTCATATAAGAAACAAACAAACAAACCTCAAAAAGAGTCTATGTCAATTAACTTGGACAAATAAACAAACCAACAGCAACAACACAACTCCTTTCAATTGTTTAAATGATCTGTCATAGTCTTACCATCAAAGCCTGAAAAGATGATGTAAAAACCTACATGTTAATCTCACAATGTTAGGATTTTTTTTATAAGATAGATAGAATGCTAAATAAGACATTAATTAACACTATACAAATTAATATTTCAAATGAAGTTATAGGAATGCAAGGTCTCTAAGAGATGTTTTTATAATTCATTCCCCAATGAGCTAAAATGGAGGGAAAATGATGTAATTTTTTGTTATTGTTTCAATATTTGCTTGCTTGCATGTTTGAGACTGGGTCTTCTTATATGGCCCAGGTTGGCGTTGATGTGACAATCCTCTTGTCTCAGCCTCTCCAGTGCTAGGATGACAGGCATGTACCATCATACCAGGTCCAAGATATTATAAATAGTACACTTAATAGCAAAAACACTATAAATGTGTCTGTATTTACATAACACCACTATTATGAATAGAACCACAATAAATCTATACAAAATAACTATTTTAGCACAATTTTAAAGTTAATGACTGTAAAACTAACAACCAATAGCATAGCTGAGATAACCAACCCACTAGTCTATAAACTGACAAGAGTGTCACCCAGTTGGGGTGATGGCACAGGTTTATGATTGCAGCTCCTTGAGAGACTGAGGCTGGAGGATCACAATTTTGAAGCTACCCTGGGGCAGTATTTTATTTATTTTATTGGCCTCAAAACAAAAAGTAAAAGAGGGTATGTGTGTGTGTGTGGGGAGAGTCTAGACCACAGGTAGAGTACTGCCTAGCATGTGCAAGTCTATACATTCAATCCCTAACCCCATACAAAAAGAAAAAAAAGAAAAAGAAAGAAAAAAAGAAGAAAAAGTGACATCCATCATTGTTTATTAATTTTTAGAAAGGACAGAATAATGAACTAGAAATGATGATGGAACCTGTACACGCATGCAAACATACACAGACAGAGAGAGAGAGAGAGAGAGAGAGAGAGAGAGAGAGAGAGAGAGAGAGGAGAGAAGGAGAGAGACAGAAACAGAGACAGACAGACAGCAACAGAGGCAGGAAGACAGAGACAGAGAGTACACAAGCACTTACTTGTGAAAGAGAAAAGAAACTGACCAACACAACAAACTGAAAATGCCTTTGGCAGTTCTGATTCACCATGAGTAAGCAGTTGCTTATCAGAACTGCCTGTCTCAGATAAAAAAATCACACACACACACACACACACACACACACACACACACACACACATCTCTCTGTCTCTCTCCCCTCTCTCATCCAGCAGAGTGAAAGAAAGTAGTGACAAAGATAAACCACTGGAGTTTGGTCCAACTGATTTGACGAGACTGAAGTTTGTGTTTATGTGAGGTTTAACTGGACGGCAGGCTGCAGCTGGCCTTGCATGGAGCATACACCTGATAGTAAAGCCACTGGCCAGGGAAAGACAGGACAAAGTTCAGGGCAGCCAACGGTGCTGGAAGGTGGTTGGAGAAGGTTAGGAAACCAACTGGAGGTTTTCTGACCAAGTCTCTGTTTGACTCAGACCCACGCTGCTCAGGGAAGACTACAGCCGACTAGCCAGCTACGATGGAAATAACTAAGCTAAAGTGTGAGCTGTTCTTTAAGAGAAATTTCATCTTTTCAGTGCGTCAGGTGGACTGATAAGACAATGTTTTTTGAAGGTAGAAAACTGAACGTCCTAAACACAACAGTCATGACATTCAGTAAATCCATGTTGATGTATAAAGAACCAGGAAAATGAAGTCTCAGTCAAAAAAAGCCAAGCGAGTATAGCCCTACAGTGATCCAGATACTCAGGGATTTAAAAAAATTTTCTTGTGTATAAAATACTGGGTTTTATTTCAACATCTTCATATGTGTATAACATGAATTTTGATCCATTAATTCGACCATTACCTTGCATTGCTCTCCCTCCTACCCTTTCCTCGATGCTTTTCCCCCAAATCTTAAAAAAGTGAAAATTATCAAACTAATAATACTTGAATTTAAAAATATCTCTGGCTGAATTTGAAAAAAAACAGATATAAAAGAAAAAGTTTAGGAACTTACAGATAGAATGCTGAAATTATATATGTGTACACACACACACACACACACACACACACACACACACGATTCAGAAACCTGTGGAACAATAACTGTATACATCCCCAAGTAACAGAAGGAGAGGCCAGGGAGAATGGTTTAGAATAATATTTGACGAGACGAGGCTGGTATGTTTATTTTGGCCAAACACAGGAATAGTGAAGTCTATGAAGAGTCAATATGAGAAGGACCATAAGTGGGCACAGTGTCAAACTGCTGAGATCCAGACATCAAAAAAAAAGATCTTGAAAGCAGTGTGAGAAATAAGATACAGGACCAACAACTCAAACCCGTGCTCAACTGTGAGCCAAAGGACGCTGGCACATTCACATGGGAAAAGTGAAAACATCATGGAAAAACCCTCTCATACTATAAGCAAGTCCCCAATTAATTTATTTTATAAGTTGCCTTAGTCATTGTATCTTTTCATAACAAAAAAGTAATTAAGATGATTCAAATAATCTCAAAGGTGACAGGAAAAAAAGAACAGAGGAACAATAAAACAGAAGAAATATTAGGTTTGAGTGTGAAATGTTCTTCACAGACTCATGAGTTTGAATGTTTGGTACTGTCTTGGAAATGGGATGGAGCTGGAGGAAGCAGGCTCCTGTCAGATAACCCTTGATGTTTACATGGCCTGACCCTGCATTCGGCACTCACTATGCTTCCTCTTCTGCTGCTACGAAGGGATCAACATGGTGCCGTCCCCATGTTGCTAACTGCCGCCACCACTTCCATGATGGATTGTAGCCTTTCAAACTGTGACCCACTTAAGTCCTTCCTCTCTACAGCTGTCTTTGGTAGGTATTCTGTCACAGTAATGAGAAAAGAATGAAGACAGAGAATTGGTTCAGAGAACTGGGGTCTTTGCAAAGACAAACCTGACTATACAGTTTTAGGCATTGAGAATTGGTTTACAGGAGGAATGAGGGTAAGTATGGAGCTTTCAGCTGGAGAAGAATGCCAAAAAATAGTTTAATTGTTGATTCTGATGGAAATGTTGAAAGCAATATGACTATTGACTGTTGATAGAAGTGTGGACATTATAACCTTAATCAAGTAAAGATTCCATTAGGATTTGGGCTAGAGGAAATTCCTGTTACATTCTGACACCTTGGCTGTATTATGCCCATTGTATTAAAAACCCAAGTAAGCTACTCGTCTAGTTTGAATCCTATTGCTGAGATAACTATAACTAAAAGGAGGAAAGGTTTATTTCCGTTTACAGGTTATAGCACATCACTGAGGAAAGACAAAGCTGGAACTTAAAGCAGAGATCATGGAGAATGCTGCCTGCTGGATAGCGCTCTCTCTCTCTCTCTCTCTCTCTCTCTCTCTCTCTCTCTCTCTCACACACACACACACACACACACACACACACACACCCCTTGATAACTTTCACATATAGTCCAGAACCAATCTGCCCTAGGAACAGTACCACCCATAGTGGGCTGGGTTCTTCTATATCAACTAGCAACCAAGACAATGCTCTAGAGTGTTGATGTCTCAGTGACTCGAGGCTATGTCGAGTCAACAGTGAAAGCTAACTAGAACAGCTATATTCAAAATTAATGAACTAAATTTTTTTATAGAATAGATTTCAAAACCTCGTAGCATTTAGGCTGTGGCATAGTTACTACTCACTGCATTTATTAAGGGCTATAATGAGAATTCAAGGCAGAAAGTATTATCATGTCAAAATGCCCTCGAAATATTTAGATTTCTATCCATTGACCCATTCTGCTCTCAACTTTGGTCAGAGATGGTCCTCTTTGCAGTGTGTAGCAGTCAATGCACAGATGCAAAACTGTTCAAAGCATGGAGAATAAAGGACTGAGTGCTCAGCCCCAAACAAGCAATCTGTATCAACTGCCCCACCAAGGCTCAGTGAACATCATGGAAGAGGAAGTGGAAAGAATGTAGGAGCTGTAGGATGTAGAGGAAAGCTATGGCATGCTGTCATCTGGACCCATCATGGCTAATGCACTCGAGACTTCGCAACATCTGTGGTTACCTGCACAAAATTAAGCTGGCCAAAATTCCAGTGTGGCTTGGAAAAAGAGCTCAAAGGCTAACCAAGGAACTATTAGTAGTTTATAGTTGTCGGAGGAAGGAAAATTTTTCTTTTAAGGGATTGTAGCCACTGGTAGGTCTCACAAACTCTAGTGGATAGTCCCATACAATGCACAACTGGGCAGAAGTAATTGGAATTAGCGGTTTAAAAAAAATAGAAGAAAACATGAAGGCGGGAGGGGGATATGTAACTGGGTAGAGTCGGAGGGGGAAATGAATGTGCAGGTATCATGTATGAATAAAGTTAATACAATATAAATTCAAAACTGTAGCAGAGGTCTATGAACTGTTGAATTTGATGAGGAATGGGTCACAGGCATTGCTAAAATTGTAAAACTAGACAAGGCATATACAAACCAAACACTTAATAATTTTAAAGATTAGCATCATTATAGATTTTTTAAAAAATCCCACTTTGCAGAGAGACAATGGATAAAAGTACCCTAAGGGTGAACCTCAATCCATCAAAAGTTCCGGAATGTAGCAACACAAATACATTTGAAATGATTTCACTTAAAACCAGAGCCTGAATAGAGAAATTGCTAGGAATGCTACCCAAGCAGGGCCTCTTAGGAAAAGGTTTGCCCAAGGTCAACCAGTCATATATGCTCAAAGGCCACTGCACCTTTGCAAGGAGACTGGAATGCATCTCCAGTGGGCAGCAGAACCTGGGCTATCCACGAGGAACTGTTTTTCAGTCAGGAAAGATTAAAGAGTTTCAGGGGTTGGAAGATTGCAGAAGCTTGCAACCAAGCAACCAAGATACCAAAGAGTTACTGAGATCAGATAATATGTAGCAAAGCTGGATTCCCTTCTTGGAGCTCCTGAGTGGACCGTCAGATGCTTGGGTTTTAGGATATATCAGACACATAAGATGTTTACTGAGGAAAGCTGTGGGTACTGGGTGGGCGAAGAGAGAGGCCATATGTGCCACTGGTCATACAGCTGAAGGTAAGGCTATCCCTAGCTTGTTGGAGACTAGGAGAGCTCCAGATGGCAGACATGAGAGCTACAAGGTTTTGTGTTTACTCTGGTGAGTTTCCTTCCTACTTTGGTAATAATTTCTTGCTATCTTCCTGTTGTATTTGTGATAGGAATTTTTGCCCTATGCCATTGTATGTTGTGAGCAAGAGCTCACAGTTAAATAATTGCTTTGAGTCTCTGAAGAACCTTTAGGCTTTCGGACCACGTTAGAACTATAAGACCGGATTTGATATTTGAGGCTGGATTGAATACAGTTAAGGTTTAGATTCAAAGTGTTCTCTACAGACATACTTGGTTTAAAATTGGGTCCCAGCTGGTGGTGCTCTTTTGGGGACGTTGTGGAACCTTTAAGAGGTGAGAACTGAGTCAGTGTGGGGTAAGGCCACACTGATTGGTCCTGTTTCCAACCCTTGTTCTGCTTACTGATTTGCCAGGTCCTCATGGTAATGAACTGCATTTCCTCAAACCAGGAACCCACATAAACCCTTCCTTCCTCAAGTTGCTTATTTCAGCAACAAGAAATGTAACGAATCAGGAGCCCAACAAAAAATAAAAGAATAGGCTAAACCATTACTCATTACAATAATTATATTAAATTTTAGCAAACTAGTCCTAATTAAAAGCAACTCTCAGATAAATACCTAATACTTAGATTTTAAAAAAAAAGCAGTCTCAGTTGGGGTTTTTATTTCTCTTATGAAAGCACCATGACCAAAAGCATCTTGGGGAAGAAAGGGTTTATATCAGCGTACAGTTCCACAGCACAGTCCATCCATCACTTACAGAAGTCAGGGCAGAATCTCAGACTGGACAGGAACCTGTTGGAGGGCTTAGCATATGGGCTGACATTGGAAGTATCATGTACATGGGAAAAGCCTGATATACTTAGTACTTAAATGAGATTGTATTTTATAAACATATAAGCATTCTTAAAATGCTGTTAAATTCTCAACAAGTCTTAATAGAAGTTTAGAAAGGTTAAAGCACCACAGAATATGTTCTTTGCTTAAACATAGAATTAAATTAGATATCAAACATTGTTACGTATCTGGAAAAAGTTTTAAAGATTTGGAAATGCTATAATACATCTCAATGAAGAAGTCCTAGGGGAAAGTAAGATCTTCTCTTCAAAGAGAATGACAATGAAAATATAATAATCAAAATTAATGTAATTTTATTCATTGTCACCATTGCTTATCTAACCAAAAACTCAGGGGAATTATTGTTCTACGTACCATATTGAGGCACTTCAAAGCCCGTCAAGGGGCTGGTGAGATGGCTCAGTGGTTAAAAGTGCATACTGTTCTTGCAGGAGACCTCAGTTCCCAGCAACCATATTTGGTGATTCACAGTTGTCTAGGGGATCTGACAGCCTCTTCTGGATTCTGTGGAGACCCGTACTTATGGGTCTGAGTGTAAGACATAGTCCACTGAGCATGAAATAGAACAGTTTGAAGTAAAATTGTCATTCCTAATTGCAGGATTTAGATTGGAAATATTCCCTTGGGCTCAGGCATCACCTCAGCAGCTGGTACTGTTTGGGAGGTCTGTGGAACCTTCAGGAGTTTGAGCGTCACTGGAGGAGATGCAGGCTTCACATTCATGCTCTGTTTCTTGAAAGTAGATTCAATGAGAGCAGCCAGCCTCCTGTCCTGCCACCATGTCTTCCCTGCCTTGTCTCCCCCACAGTGACACTCTGGAACTGTGAGCCAGAATAAACCCCTTTCTCTTAAGTTGGTTTTGTCAGGGTGTTTTTTTACTTTTTTTTAATTTTTTTTTATTTTTCATACTTTATTTACATTTCAAATGTTTCCCCCTTTCCAGATCTCCCCTTTGGAACCTCCCCATTCCTCCACCCTCCCCCTGCCTCTATGGGGATATTCTCCAACCCACCTCCCCACCCCACCCCCCACCCACTCTCGTCTTCCCTCCTTGACATTCTCCTATACTGGGGGATCTAACACCCTCAGGCCCAAGGGCCTCTCCTCTTGTCAGGGTGTTTTTATAATAGCGATAGGAAAAGAAGTGAAAACATAAGGTGCATCCTCAAGTTGATGTAGAATAATACTGATGAAGTATTTCTGCCTAATTGTAATAATTAAATATTTGCCTGTTTTAGCTGATGTGCTAGTAAATTATTACGATGAGCAATCTGTGATGTTAAACTTTTCTTGGGAGATTTTTATTAAGCAGGGATTTAAACATGTAGATAAACATAAACCTATAACCTGGGGAGTGGATCCTGTTAATGCTTTTTTAATTTTAAAATTTAGAAGTATGATAACCAAAAAATAAAAGGTATATGGCTTGGGGGAAGAGCTCAGTGGTTGAAGACTTGCCAAGAACGCATGAGACCCTAGGCCCAATCTCCAGTACCGCCTCCCAAAAGGATAAAAAGTAGTTGCTAATGAGCATCATTAAGCATGCAGAGCTTCTTTCTCCATATCAGTAATAATCAGTTAATAACAAATCAATATGTACTTAAAAGACTCTAAAGTAGCTTACCCTCACACGTTTTCTTACCTCTCTAGTTCCTAGGTCTGACCTGCTGAACAGTAGCCAGGTACATGCTCAGTGTCTGAGACAGAGAGGTTTAGGGATGCAGCAGGAGCCCCTCAGTAAATGGTTGATTGTGACCTATTCTTGGTACTTACCATAATTGTATAATCTAACCATAGCTCAGAAAAATTTTTCTAAGCAGTACATGAAAAGATTAACAGGTTTGTGTGTTTATATTATACATTTAAGAAATGTTTAAAATAGATGTCCACAGCTTTATCTTATGCATAATTTAATGTTGTCTTCATATATAAGATTTTATAAATATCAGATGAAATTGCTTGGCATCCTTACACTCTTGGATTCTAAACATCACTTGAGGTGTGATACATACAGACATGAAGTTATTGAACTATCGTAAATAACTGTTAAATAGTCATAGATATGTAAATTACACTTACCTCATCTCTATCCTTAAGATAACAAAGAGATGTAAGACTTGATTTTAGATTTTCTTCTTGGTGTTCTAAGGAAATCCAAACACTCATAAAATGATTTTTTAAAAACTGCTTTTAGTTTCTCTACTAGTAGTAAATTTTTAACTGTATACTTTAATCATCCCATTTGCTTACGTATGCAATGTTTTTACATTTGTAGAGAGAAATCTATTGTAAAATGTCTCCTTTGAATTTTGTCATCACATTTATTTGTTTTGTATATGTGCATGCGTGCGGGTGCATGTATGAAACATGTATGAAACAGAACATGTATAGATGTCAGAGGACAACCTGTGGGAGTCTGTTTGCTTCCAACATGTAGATCCCAGGATTGAACTCAGATCCTCAGGCTTGGCAGCAAGCACCGTTACCAACTGAGCCATCTCACCAACCTCTGAAATTATTTACTTTAATACTGATGTCTTAAATGATAGAATATAATTTTAATTTTTAAATATTTATTATTACACAACTCCAATTTATTTTCTTGGAAAAGGAATTTCTAAATAATATGGAAGCATACATGCTATTCAAAATATTCTTTAAGTTATAAAAATAATCTTTAGATGGTTGTGAACTGCCATATAGGTTCTGCTAGATAAACCTGGGTTCTTTGCAAGGGCAGCAAGCATTTTTAATCACTGATCCAACTCTCCAGCCCCAGTCCAGACTTTGAAATGATTAGCTGCCTTTGTTCTGGGTCTCTGTAAAACGTGCTAGCAGGAGGTGGCTTGGGGAAGGCTAGCTTTTCTGGCTCACCACCATACTGACAGCTCTCTGGTCTCTGTTCATTGGCTTCGGTACTGACAGACACCCTAACCCCTGGTATTCCAGTTACACTTGGCTCACAGAGGTAAAGCTTCAGGACTTTCAGTAAGCCATTCAGATGCCTCAGAGAACCCAAAGTCTGCCTGAGACTAGAAGGTCCTGGAGTCAGCAGTGGAAAAACTTCCAAGTATTCACCAAGTGATTCTATTTGGGGATTTCTGTTTTCCTGGCTCTGGCTCTTTCTGTAATCTCCACGTAGCAAATTAAACTGTGGTACTTTCTGCTTTGATTTTCAGCTTAAGGCATGTCTGGCCTGTGCTTAAAAGGTGCTTTCTGTTTCTGCTTTCTCTTGTGTTTCTTCCTAGCTTATGGCTTGTTTCTCCACTTAAAGCTTTTTCTCCTGTGTTCTGTCTGGGTATTCTAGAACTTGGATTATTAGAATGGGTGGGGCAGCCTCCATTTCTGACAACAGCTTTTTGGGATCTGTTCTAGCAAATTACACCAACTATGCTTATGACTACATAAAGAAAAGGAGGCATATTATTATAAAATATTATAATATAATTTGAGCCACTCTGTGCATTTGGTTTTAGGGAAATATGTTTATTGGATGAATCTCTAAATTAAATAACTATTTTATATCTATTTTGGAATTGTTTTGCAAGGGAGCAGGATAGTGGAGAGAAATTCCTGATGTTCAGGCTTTGGTGGCAGTGCACAATCAGGCTTTGGTCCTGATTGAAGGAAAATCAGTGATACAAATAGAAGTGCCAAAGTTGTTTTGGAAAAGCTACAGCCAGGGGGAGGACAGAGAGGCAGCAGACACTAGTGGGCTGGCAGAGATATGACACTATCAGAGATAAGACCCTCAGCCCAAGCCAAGTTAGCCACAGAACCTGCTTTCCCACAACCAGGGAAAACTAAGGAAGACAGGGAAGAAAACGAGGGGAGTTTGGAGCGGTGCCCTCTTCCCGGACCCTACAGGTATTCTCGTTGGATGCTACCCATCCCCACCAAGACTATCCCCCCACCCCACCATGACATGGGCACACTGGGCTGCTATTTGGTGACTGCTAGGCCCATACTCCTCTTTTCAAACCACACATTTTAAATTGGAATCCCACTGGGCAATCCTGTTGGCATGACCTTGTCAGACTGGTTGAATTCGTCTCTAGGTTGGCATTCAATAGGCCCTCCTCACTATTCCGATGGCTAACAGAGAGGGCTCAGATTGAGTAAGACTAGGGAGGCAGAGGGAAAACAAATCTGGACAATGCAGTTGAAATTCTTACCTTTCCTGAGATGGTTCTAGGTGCAGAGCCTAACTGTAATATTAATGAGGATCGAGCAGTAGATCTAGAGTGTTGGGTAATTGCCTCAGGCCATGAGAAATTGAGGCAGGCTGTATGAGACAGATAGCGCTTAGCCATAAAGAATAGCTTAGCCCCAGCCTGACCATCCAGCTCCACCTGCCGAGACAATATGTTCAGGTATGGAAAGCACTCTGTCCCTCTTCTAGTCAAACCACAAAACCTAGCTGTAACTGCCTGCAAGGTACCCAAGTGTGTGTGTGCTATGTGGTGTGGTATGTGTGTGTATGTATGGGTGGTGGTATTGTTGTTGTTGTTGGTGGTGGTGGTGGTGTGTGTGTGTGTGTGTGTGTGTGTGTGTGTTTGTGCATTTTCTCTTAAACAGGGTCTTATGTAGTCCAATCTGGCCTCATACTTGCACACAGCCAAGGCTGGCCTTGAATTCTGAATCCTGCTACCTCTACCTCTCAAGCACTGGAATTTTAGGCATGCATCACCTTGCCTGGTTTAGGAGAAATAGTTTTGACTTACAAATTCCTTTGGGGTAGGGATCTCTAAGCCCCAGGCATATGGAACATTTATTTTATTTTATTTTATTTTATTTTTTTAGAAGGCTAACAGTTCCTATAGCTTCCTCTGGAACAGTGGTTCTCAACCTTCCTCATGCTGTGACCCTTTAATACAGTGCCTCATGTTATGGTGACCCCACAACCACAAAATTATTTTTGTTGCTACGTCATAACTGTAATTTTGCTACTGTTGTAGACTGTAGTATAAATATCTGTGTTTTCTGCTAGTCGTAGGTGACCCCTGTGAAAGGGTCATTGAATTTCCTAAGGGGTGGTAACCCACAGGTTGGAAAGCACTGCACTAGAAGAAACTGGCTGGCAGGCAATGCACATTATGACATTCCTAAAGCTCATCAAGTGATACTCATTCCCATGCTTGACTGGTCTGAATTTAAGCCTCAGTGCTCTGCTTCTATCATAGAATAAGCTATTGGCTGTTTGTCCTGGTTTGATTTGTTGCTGTGATAAAAGGCCGACCAAATGCAACTTGAAGAGGAAGGGGTTTATTTTTATTTGGCTTACACTTCCAGGTCACTGTCCATCATTGAAAAAGTCAAGGTGGG
The DNA here is from genome assembly GCA_019843965.1 of Rhynchomys soricoides. Classification (NCBI taxonomy): domain Eukaryota; kingdom Metazoa; phylum Chordata; class Mammalia; order Rodentia; family Muridae; genus Rhynchomys; species Rhynchomys soricoides. The sequence continues at coordinate 3,255,744 of JADRCH010000098.1, read as the reverse complement.
TACTCAAGCAGGAAGCGTGGGATAATGCTGCTTTCTGGCTTGCTCTCTGACTTGCTCACAGGCTTATGTTTACCTAGCTTTCTTATCCATCTGAGGACCAGCTACCTTCTTAAGGAATAGTGCTGCCTACAGTGGGCTGGACCCTTCTGCATCAGTCGGCAATCAAGCCAATATAGACATATCCACACAAAACCAACCTGATCTAGGCAATTTCTGAACTGAAGCTTCTCTCAGTTGACTGTGTCAAGTTGACAATTAAGGCTAACCAGGATGCTGGAGAATTACTGAATCTGGATAAGACAACAGGACAAGAAATGAGAAGAATAACATTCCTTCTGGCCTACTTGCTGGGACCAATTGTTAAGTAATTGCATGAGTCTATTTTTGGAAAGATGCTCTGGTTAATTACAATAAACTGTGGATCACAGGACTAGGGCTATTGAAGTCATATAAAGAACATCTGCCGGATATATAGTTATCTTCAGAATAACCCAAAGACCGACCTCAATAAAAAAAGATTTTACGCAATCAAGGTTAAGACATATGCCAGGATTGTTGGCAACTCAACTTTTACTCAAATGCCAACGTGAAGAGTTCAAATGCATGCTGATTTGTGTTGATACTATTTAAAGATTGGTTTAAGTCTTTCCCACATAGGCTGACAAAGCTATAGAAGTTATTAAAGCCCTGCTGAGGGAGATTATCCCTTATTTTGGGCTGTTTAATAGTGAGCATAATAATAGCTGCCCTACCTTTGTTTTTGAGATAACACAAAGGACAAACAAACATGAATCAAATGGAGACTACCCCAAACCTTGGATAAGGTAGAAAGGATGAGCCATTTCTTGGAAGGGACAATCTTGAAACTGCACCATGATGAGCCTGCACTGGGGACCAGTTTCTACCTCCTGCCCGGAGAGAGTAACAGTAGCTTCCCTAAGCCTCACTTGATCCCTTATGGCATTTTTTTATGCACAGCCACTCCAGACCAAGCTTAAACTGGGTGAGTTGATACAAGACCAGAAATGGTTAATTCAGAACCATGTGTGCTATCCAGGATAGGTTTTAAACTTATCTAGCATGAATGAATGTGTTAGAGACTGTGTCCTTGGTGACCAGGTTCTGTTAAAAACTTACTGTGATGTGGACTGGCTCAATGGAGGCGGTTCTGGTGACACTGACAGCAGGGCATCTTGCTGGAGTTAAGCCTCAGATGCACAACACCATGTGAAGAAGACATCAAAGACTAACCCTGACATCCAAAGGAACAGGAGATCTGAAGTAGACTCAAAGATAACAATGCTGCTTGCTCTCTTACTAATGGCTGTCCCTTCCCCAATCAGAGGACAGCTGAGATAAATGCATACGGGTGTACTTGGCAAAAATACATTTTGGACAGTTTCTTCATCCTTTGTGGGTGTTTACACACTTCCAGGGCCTTCCAAATTATGCTTAGAAATATTAAAACTGGTTCTTATACTTATGGGGACCTATTGTGACTGAAAGGAAGGACTGTCTCCCTTGCTAAAACGAGTGTTGTTTTCATAGACTGCATTGGTCTGGCAGAAGGGTAGACTATGATATGTAATGACACCTTCACCAGGTCCCATGCCACAAGTCAACATGGTACTAGAGGAATGGCTCCTGCCACTGTAAAAATGGCTTACTATTCTGTGCCCATGAACAGCCCTAGGGGTGAGGAAGACTCATGGGATAGTTGTCCCAGAAAACCAATCTGACTGACAGGTATGATGATTGACACCAGTTGTCAACTTTCAGGATCTAGAATCACATGGGATATGGGCTTCCAGGTATACTTTTATGGAATTATCTAGATGAGTTTAATTGAAGTGGGAATACCTACTATAAGAACTGGCATCACCAGTCCCTGTGCTGGGTTCCTGAACTGTACATATACATGGAAGAAAGGGGGCATCCTGAGCTTGTGTGTTCATTTCTCTCAGCACCTGTCTACAGATGCAACATGACTAGATGCCTTACACTCTTGCCACCACAGCCTCTCTGCTGTGATGGACTGTAAGCCTGGAACTGGGAGCTAAAGTAAACCGTTCCTTTCTTAAGTTGTTTCTGTCGGAATATTTTATCACAGCAATGAAAAAAGTAACTACCTCACCAGGTTTTTTTTTTAAAAAAAAAAAAAAAAAAGAGGGACATTTCCCACACATTGGCTTCTGAGTGCAAAGCACATCATAGATAGATCATTTGTTCCCTGATGGCTACCTCTGTCACTGCTCCTGATGCCACTCCAGGACTCTTACACGGAAGTTAAGCATCTGACTTGATTTATGGTAAAAGCCTGCTGGGACTATTGGACAGAAATCAGGTCAAGTTAGGAAAGCAATCCTAGGAAATGGGCTGTAGTAGCTCATTTGTTACTGACATATAACCATAAAGAATGTAAAAGAATCCTGTTTTAACTTGACAGGCAAAGCAGTTGATGAAACTGTCTCTGACATAAAGACTAGAGGGGAACCTTCATGTTGACCTGCTCTCCTGTGCCTCCTGGCTCCTGAGCCTTCCCAGCCTCAGGGCCACTTTTTTACTTTCCCCATTGTTCCTGCTCCTCTGGGTATCTGTCTGCTGTTGTAAATGTGCTCTGACTTACACAGCTTCCCCTGTTGATCAGCTGCTGAACTAACTACTATATGCCCGGCTGCAGATGCCATTATTTCACGTGAAACCATTATGAGTTATTATTAACAGTAGTAAAGAATAGGAGTCAGATATGGGTACTTTATATCCTGATATGAGAACATATTTGTACTTCATATCATGCATTAAAAGCAGCCCTGCCATGCGCACTGCTAAGCTTTGTTTGTTCTGAGTTAACCTTTAATGGAGATAGAGCCTGGATGTGACTCAGGAAAAATGCAGGACTTGAAAGCCTTAGGTGTATATAGGCTTCTCACTACATGGAGAGCTGATAACAAGAGGAAGGTGCAGGGAGCGATAAGAAAAGTACTAACATCATGAATCTCGTGGACAGGCTGGCTTCCCAACCTGAAGCTCAAGACCAAACTTGGAAATGATTAATAGCCTCTGTCCTCGGTCCCTAGACAATGCACTAAAGGAGCGGGCTTGAGGCAAATTCCCTGTGGTTTCCAATACTGTTGACTCTCTACATAAAATGAACTTTCAAGATTCGAGTCCTTGCTCTTTGATTTCTATAGTGACAGATACACAGCCTCTGGTATTCTGGTTAGATGTTCAATAGCCATTCACTGCCCACTTCTGTGTTTGACCAAACATTTCCAAATGTGTAAACTTAGCCAACCACAAGATTCCATCATCCCCAAAGGTAAGGAAGTTATCAGATAACATGTGAAACCCTAGCTGAGAGTCCCTCACTTGGCTGTAACCTGCCCACCTAAGGTTCCCACCAATAAAGTTGGAAAACACCTTAGTTTACAACTTTGTTTTGTTCCTTAGGTATGATAATGTCAACATTTTTGACATTGGAGCGTGTTATTTGGGGCAATCTGAATGCATGTTCTTAAGCCATGGTAACTCATATTTGGGTCAAAAATAAACCTTTTTTTAGTTCTTTTGAATGAGAGGTATGTTTGGTGTCAACAGTCCCAAAAGTTTGAAGTGGAGAGTTTTAAAAAGGAAGGAATGATCAATAATCTGAGCCTGGAGAAGTAGAAGAAAATGGAAATGAAAAAATGTTTGGATTTAGCAGTAACACTGGGCCCCTGGCAATCCTGACCAGTGTGCTTTAAGGAGAGTCGTGAGGGAGGGACCCAATTGGAGTGAGCTGATATTCGAGCAGGAATGGAGAGAGCAAAGGCCATGTGTGTACGTGCATCTTCAGAAAACTTAGAGAGCACAGCACAGAGTAAGGCACTATGGGGCCGAATGTAGACAGAAACTTTAGTCAGGAGGCTGATGACGCCATAATCTCCTGGTTGACTATGACAGGAAAACAGAAGTAACAGACAATCCTCATCATCTCTGAACAGCGATAAAATGTGGGGTCTCCAACTACAGAGTCCTAAAATTTCTAATCCTGTAACTATGCGTCTATTAAAGAAACCATTCGTATTTGACTTTTATTTTTAAAAATGCAATGAAAGTCTCAGGGTTGAGTTAAAAGGAAACTTGGCATTTCCTTCAAGATGAAATAAAAAAAAAAAACTATTCTGTGGTGGAACTATCTCCTCTAGGTGTGATGTGACCATTGGCCATCATGACTCAGCAAGTGCTGTGGTAACACATGGGAAATCTTGACTGCTGTGCATAAAGAAATAAGGTCAATACAATGAGAGGTGGGTCTATGGCAGGAAGCTGTTAACATTCCTTCCTAGGAGAGGGCAAGGCCGACGGGGGTGGGGTGGGGGGGGTGGGAGGGGTGGGGAGGGGTGGGGGGAGGGGGTGTCTCTGGTGAGATTCCAGTCACTACTCTCCCCCCTCCTCCCATCCCTGTCCCAAGCGGCACATGGTCTGGGAAAAAGGGATACTAGCAAATACATAAGGTGGGAAGGTTGACAAGGTTAGGGCTCTTCAATAGTGTAGCTGCTGGGGGAGGGACTTCCTGGGAGTCCTGGCAATAGTCACTATGCTCCTATAAGTAACCCCTCACCCATGTACATCTGTGGAAATAATCTGAGTGAATTTTTGATTCATCAAGCTAGACTTGGATAGACTCTTTCTTCTTGGTCTCTTGGTGCCCTATCTGTCTGGGGTGAATTGCTATTCCTTCTTGTCTCTCTGGGAAAATAAACGAAAAACATATCAACATAAAAATATTCATAAAAATGTATTTGTGGACCGGGTGTGATGGTGTATGCTTGGAGTCTCAGTTACCTGAAAAGATGAGCCAGAGGGATCTCTTGAAGCCAGCAGTTCAAGTTCAGTCTGGGCAATAAGGTAAGATTACATCTAAATATAGTGTGTGTGTGTGTGTGTGTGTGTGTGTGTGTGTGTGT